>JABCIY010000154.1:0-10512 GCA_014298035.1 Pseudocercospora fuligena | reverse complement strand
TATAGCTATAAGAGTCTAAAAAAATCTAACTTAGATAAAGAAAGATATAATAAAACTAAGTATTAAAGTAAGAAATAGTATCTAGTTATAGCTAATAACTATCGAGCTAAGGAGGGCCGATAGGTATAAATAGATTATAAACTATAATAGAAGCTATAAGGAATAGTAGGGGCTAAAGTAGGAATAGTAAGTATATTATTATTATCTATAGGTTAGAGCTAAACCTAAAAGGTATTAGCTTAGACTAGTTATATAACTATTATTATATAATCTAGTCTGCCTTAGTATCCCTTACTAGGTTACTAACTAGACTATATATTCTAATACTCCTACTTAGAATAGTTAGTCTCTAAGTCTAATCCGAATAAATATATATAATTTAGAATTTCAATTAGCTAATTAGATATAGTAGTCTCCTAGTTAGTATAGTATATCTAACTAGTAAGGTTTAATTCTTTAATCTAGAATTAATATAGTAGAACAAATCCTAATAATCTATTTCTATTATATTCTTTTATCTTTCCTTTTAAACTACTATATCCTACTTATATTTATATTTAGGAAAGATTCTAGGTTAGCTAATTAGGTATAATAGCTTCTAGATTAGTATAGTATATCTAATCTACTAAGTTCAATTCTTAGGCCTAGTATCTTGTTTGCTTAACGGTATTAATCGCCTTTAAGTAGGCACTTTTATTGCCTTTTATATAAGTTATAATTGCCTTATAAATTACTAGAACTATAGCCCTATCTTTAGCTTAGTTAGGCTATTAGCTACTATCTCTTTTATTAGAGTATATTCTACTATAATCTTTCTTTACTACTAAAGATTTCTAACCTTATTAAAGCTAATATTAATATATTTTAATCTCTTATAGGTATAAGTATCTTTAATAAGAGTTAAAGCTACCTAGTTATTATCTATAATCTAAATAGATCTAATCTTATTTACTATATTAGAATTTCCTTTAATTAGTAGTTGAAATAAATATTCTCCTACTAACTATATATAGTCTATCTCCTTTAGGAGTACTATAAGGAACTAAGATTGCTTTATATATATATTTATTACTATATACTTAGCTTCTATAGTTAATATAGTAACTAACTTTTACTTCTTACTTATCTAAGAAACTAGTAATCTATAGAGAAAGAAGATACTTCTAAGGATTAAGACTCTATTAGCTTTATCTATTATATAATTAGAGTCTAAATATCTAATTAGCTTTCCTTCTTCCTTTCTAAATATTAAACCTAGACTTAGGAATAATCTTAGGTATCTAGCTAGTTTCCTAAGTACTTTTAGATATCTCTTAGATAGATCTAATATATATAATTTAAGTCTTTTAAGGGCAAAAGCAATATTAGGTCTTATTATAGTTATTAGCTATATCTATATACTATTTTAGCTTTAGTACTCTATCTTATTATATCTCTCTTTATCTAAGTTAGATTTCCTTAGACTCTTATAGTTATTAAGAGGTAATAAGGTTAGGTAGGCTATTTCTTTAGTTATTCTAAACTTTATAAGGCTTTTCTAGATATAATATTCTTAGTTAAGCTTTAGAGTACTATTCTTTCTATCTCTAGTAAGCTTTATCCTAAGAATTTTAGTTAGTTTACCTAGGTCTTTAATTTTAAATATCTTGCCTAGTTCTTTCTTAAACTAAAGAATATCTTCTAGCTTTAGTACTATAATAGGAATATTATCTATATAAGTTAAAACTATTAGGTTCCTATCCTTATAAATAAGTAAGTATAGGTCTATCTCTAATTAGTAAAACCCTATTTTCTCTAGCTTTAAGATATATAGCTTATTCTAGTCTCTTACTACTTGTTTTAGGCTATATAAGCTCCTTAGGATTTTTAGAGCTATATCTTATAGGATTTCTACTTCTAGTAGGGAAATTATAAAGATATCTTTCTATAGGGTACTTTTAGTAAATATATTATTTATATCTACTTAGTACAATTCTAGGTCTTTCTTATATATAGTAGCTATAAATACCCTAAGTATATTATACCTTACTATTAGTATAAATATCTCCTAAAAATCTATCCTAAATTTCTAGGAAAAATTTCTTATAACTAGTCTTACTTTAAACTTATTAATTACTCTACTAATTAGTCTCTTTATATTAAATACTTATTTTAAAGTAACTAGGTTTACTCCTTTTAGTAGAACTACCTAATCCTAGGTATAGTTACTTCTAAGTATAATTAGCTCTTTCTAGATTGCCTCTTCCTATATATAACCCTATTTTAGATCTTATATTACCTCTTAGTAGGTTCTTAGAATTAGAACCTCCTATCTTTATATAATCCCTAGTATAAAAGTAGGGAATATAACCTTATAGATATATCCTAGAAGTTCTTCTATCTAGTTTATACTTAGATCTAGATCTTTTATTATATAGATAAAGGCTCTATAATATTTTACTTTAGGGAGTTCTTTATCCTCTAATTCTCTTAGTCTTTTCTATATAGTTAATCTTATAGTTATACTATAAACTCTTTCTTCTCTTAACCCTTTATTAGAAATTAATCTTCTTCTCTTTAAATTCCCCTCCTAAGCCTAGATATTCTAGTTATCTTACTAAGGTTTCTCTTAGCTCTAATTAGGAGCCTACTATTTTTTATTCTTATTTTCTTCTTCTAGATTAGCTATTACCTAATATTACTTAATATCCTTTAGTAGTAGAGGTAGTTAAATATATAATAGTTTTAGATCTAGTTTCTCCTTTCTTAGTCTACTAACTAGGTTTCTTACTAGGGCTTAGCTTAGCTAGTTAAGTCTAGGAATATTTAAGGTTATATCCCCTCCTTTCTTATTCTTAAACTAGATAGTATTATTATAAGCCCTTATAGCCTTTATATTAGGCTCCTAGAATAGCTATATCTTAGATATATTAGGTATATATCTAATAAATATAGTATTCTTTCCCCTATTTATTAGCTTATCTAATCTTATCCTAATTAGCTAAGATTTAGTATCTATATATATAACTACTTTATATCCCTAAACCCTAAAGTATAATATAGAAGGTCTCTTTCTAGTAAAAGCTTTATTAGGTAAAACTTTAAATCTATTAAAATCTAGCCTATTTAGTAGGGCATTTCTTATAATAGTATAGGTATCTAATACTTCTAGCTAGAATTTAACTAGTATATTTAAATCTTTAAGTATAGCCCTAATATATTCTTTAGATATCTAGATTAACCTTTCTATAACTCTATTTTAGATTAAGTTATATACCTTAGTTATATAGTAGGAGATTCTAGATTCTTTCTCCTACTACTTAAGTAATAAAAGTAATTCCCTTACTCTATTACTTCTTACTACCTAAAGCTAATTCCCTAATTATAGTTTAGCTTTTCTTTTCTATTCCTATAGGATATCTACTATATCTTCTTTTAATTTTAGTAGACTAGTCTACTTCTTTCTTAAGAAGTTATTAATAATCTTAAGCTACTATTTAAAACTAAGCCTTAAAATAGGTAATAGTCTATAGATATTAATTAAAATAAGAGAGAGCCTAGTAGGCTTCCTCTTAGTCTCCTTACCTCTATATTTCTTTATCTTAGCTAGAGAATATACTCTATAAGGCTAATACTTTATAGGGATAGGAATTTTATCCTTTAGGTTAGTTACTTTATAAAGGTCTCTTACTAGTCCTTCTCTAAAGTATCTAACTCTTCTATACTATAGCTCCTACTAATCCTAGTTAGTCTAAGCTATAAATATATAGGTATTTTTATTTACTAAATCCTAGAGAATATATATATATATAAGTTTATCTAGATCTTAGCTAATTTCTTTAATAAATAGTACTCCTCCTAAAAGCCTTATCTAGATAACTAGCCTTCTATTAGGTAAATAAAGTATAAATTTCGATAGTTAAATACCGAACTACTTACTAAATTAGTTCTAAGAAACAAGATTAACTCTAAGTCTAGATATAAAGAGAATACCTTTTAATATAATCTATTTACCTTTCCTTCTACCTATTACTATATTCCTAATATATATAGCTATTAAGTAGCTATCCCTAACCTTAATCTACTTTTTCCTCTTAAGAGGCTTTAGATCTCTAAAGAGTAATTCTTAGTTAGTTATATAGGTAGAAGTATAAGAGTTAAGTAGCTATTTAGATAGCTTATACTTGCCTTTTGCCTCTATAGTTAAATAAGCTATCTTATTAATATCTTCTTCCTTAGATAGAGGAGATAATTTAGAGGATGCCTCTATATCTTATACTATATAGGCTTTCTTAGAAGATAGCTTCCTAGATCTCTTTTCTAGGGATTATATCTTTAGGCTTAGTTTCTTTACTATCTCTTTTAGTTACTCTTTATTAGATAAAGATCTCCTCCTAGCTCTAGATAGGAATTGTTTCTTTACTATCCTATAGCTCTACTTTAGTTTAATAGCTACTTTTGCCTTATCTAGGCTAGGGCATTCCTTAACCTAATACTTCCCTTTATATAGGAAGTATAATAGGTCTTTACTACTTCCTACTTAATAACCTCTCTTAGTAAATATAGCTATCCTACTATCTTCTTATAATCTTACTTTATATAACTCTAGGAGTATAAGTACCTAGTTAGGTATTATAAATACTTAGGCTAGGATAGTATCTTTTATACTCTAGTACTTAGATAGGAGAGTATCTAGGAGGTATTTTATCTTCCTCTCTAGTTCTTTATAGTAACTCTCCTTTAGGTCTATCTTAGTAATCCTTCTACTAAGATTCCTAAGATATATCTAAGCCTTCCTAATTGTCTATTTATCTAATATCTTAAAGGTAATATACTCCCTTATAACTACTATAGTATATATAGTATATACCTTACTATATTTAGATCTTATCTTTATCTAAATATCTATAGTATTCTTATCCTTAAGGATTTCCTCTTAATTATCTTTAGAAAGATAGATAAATAGCTTATATCTAGCTATTATATTTGCCTTCCTCTACTTTAGGCTATATCTAGAGTATCTAAGTCCCTAAAGAGTAGGAGTACTCTCTTCTAATACTTATAGTATCTATAAGTTAGAGATAATCTAATATATACCTTTTCCTTTAAGATTATTCTCCTAGAGACTAAACTATATTCTCTAATTGTCTCTTATTAAGATTAGTATAGCCCTTCTCTTACTAATTCTACCTTCTTAATCTATAATTTCTTCTATAAATTAAACCTAAATAAACTCTAGAACTAAGCTCTTTCTTTACTCTAAAAATAATAGTTTCTAGATAGCTATCTTCCTTAGTTAGTAGATCCCTAGCTCTACTAGGCCTATTAGTTTTTTTTTAAGGTTACTAAAAACTTAGTATAGATTCCTACTCTATAGGGCAAATAACTTCCTTAAGTCCTTCCTAACTATTATAAATAGGTTAGGATATTAGCTATACTAAATACTAAATCTAAGGCTTATCTAAAGGTACTTAAAACTTAGGCTTATCTATTCCCTTTATACTCTAGTAATCTAATATATATTAATAAGTATGCCTTACTAGGTTCTTTTATAACTTATATATATAGAGCTTCTTTATATAATATATATAGATCTACCTCGAGTCTCCCTCTCCTATTTTGCCTCTTCCTTCTAGAACTAGACTTATAGGTTTAGAAGTAACCTATACTACTTTAGTCT
Organism: Pseudocercospora fuligena; assembly: GCA_014298035.1. Classification (NCBI taxonomy): domain Eukaryota; kingdom Fungi; phylum Ascomycota; class Dothideomycetes; order Mycosphaerellales; family Mycosphaerellaceae; genus Pseudocercospora; species Pseudocercospora fuligena. The sequence goes on along the minus strand of JABCIY010000154.1, from coordinate 4,853 downwards.
TCTACCTTATAGTTATAAATCCGGGCTTATAACCTATCGAGCTAAGGAAGGCCGATAGGTATAAATAGATTATAAAGTATAATAGAAGCTATAAGGAATAGTAGGGGCTAAAGTAGGAATAGTAAGTATATTATTATTATCTATAGGTTAGAGCTAAACCTAAAAGGTATTAGCTTAGACTAGTTATATAACTATTATTATATAATCTAGTCTACCTTAGTATCCCTTACTAGATTACTAACTAGACTATATATTCTAATAATAACTATAATAAGACCTAATATTACTTTTACTCTTAGAAGACTTAGATTATATATATTAGATCTATCTAAAAGATATCTAAAAGTATTTAAGAAACTAGCTAGATACCTAAGATTATTTCTAAGCCTAGGTCTAATATTTAAAAGAAGAGGAGAAAAGCTAATAGAATATTTAGACTCTAATTATATAATAGATAAAGCCGATAGAGTTTTAATTTTTAAAAGTATCTTCTTTCTCTATAGATTACTAGTTTCTTAGATAAGTAAAAAGTAAAAGTTAGTTACTATATTAACTATAGAAGCTAATTATATAGTAATAAATATATATATAAAGTAATCTTAGTTCCTAGTAGTACTTCTAAAGAAGATAGACTATACTTAATTAGTAAGAGAATATTTATTTTAGCTACTAATTAAAGGAAATTCTAATATAGTAAATAAAATTAGGCCTATTTAGATTATAGAAGATAATTAGATAGCTTTAACCTTAGTTAAAGATACTTATACCTATAAGAGATTAAAATATATTAATATTAGCTTTAATAAGGTTAGAAACCTTTAGTAGTAAAGGAAAATTATAGTAGAATATACTCTAATAAAAGAGATAGTAGCTAATAGCCTAACTAAGCTAAAAATAGGGCTATAGTTCTAGGAATTTATTAGATAGCTATAACTTATATAGTAATTAACTAGAGTAAAAGATAGTATAAAAAGGACTAGAGAAACTCTCTTTAAGAATATTTCGATATATCCTATACTAGATCTAGGAATTAAATCTAGCTAGTTAGATATACTATACTAACTAGGAGACTACTATATCTAATTAGCTATCTAAGATTCTTATTAGTTTATATTAGTTTAATTTCTTTAGGATAAATAATTAAAAGGGATATAGTAATTAAAGAATAAAAGATAAAAGGAACTAAAGAAATACTCTCTAAGAGTATTTCTTTATATTCTATACTAGATCTAGGAATTAAACCTAGTAGGTTAGATATACTATACTAACCTAGAAGCTATTATATCTAATTAGCTAGTTAAAATTCTTAATTAATCTTATACCTTTTATTAGATTTAAGGACTAACTATCCTAAGTAGGAGTATTAGAATATATAGTCTAGTTAGTTACCTAGTAGGAGATACTAAGATAGACTAGATTATATAATAATAATTATATAACTAATCTAAGCTAATATCTTTTAGATTTAGCTCTAACCTATAGATAAAATAATAATATACTTACTATTCCTACTTTAGCCTCTACTATTTCTTATAGCTTCTATTATAGTTTATAATCTCTTTATATCTATCGGCTCTCCTTAGCTCGATAGTAGAAATAGTTAGGCGAAGATATAATAATAGCTAAAACGAATAGCGCGCGGATAGTAATAACTAAGTAACTCTAGGACCTATATAGTAACCTCTTCTATATTATCTAATACTTAATAAGTTAGGGTTAGATTTATTTAGTAATAAGGAAGATAAGCTAGCGAGCTATTACTAAGCGGTAACGACGAATATTAGTATTATTATACTATTATAAATATATACCTAGCGACCTAGTTCTACTTAAGAATACTACTTAGCGCTAGAAGTCGTAATATCTACTATAGACTAGTCTCTTCCGAGTATTTTAAGAGGTAACGAACTATAATTATACTTATACGCTTACGACTATAGATTAATTAAAGAACCTTCTTAGTATCTACTACGCTAATTACCTATAACCGTTTAAATTACGATAAGGCTACCTAGCTATCTAAGCTATAGACTTACTTAATAACCTACTATAACTACGTATATTATATCTAGTAGTATTAGCGCTATACTCGAGTATAAAGAAGATCGCTATTTAGAAGTTAGTAAGATTAGTAGGCGAAGAAGTATAATAATTAACTATTAGTAGCTCGAATAATAACTAATAAGCGAGGTTATTAGTAATAGTCTAAAGAAAAGGTACTAGATACTATATACGACCCTTCTACTATATATACGTAATATATACTCCTTATTAATTACGTATAGATCTCTTCGATATACTATATTTCTAATAGCTTTAAGCGGATATAGAAGGCGTTAAAAATAGATATAGATTAGAGTTAATTAACGGTAGAAATATAGAGCTTTAGAAGTAACGATTAGAGCGATTATTAGAAGAGATATAAGTAATAGTTAGATAGTTAAATAGATATCTCTTTTTATAAGCCTCTACTTATATAGATAGACTATTTAATATATAATTAAGGCCGTTACTACCGTCGAGACGACGTTACTATCGTCGAGACGACGACTTAAAAGTAAGGGAATAGTTAGTAGATTAGAGTCTAAGATAGAAATAAGTAGACTTAGGCTTAGTAAGAGCCTCTTCCTTTATAGATCGTACTTCGACCTCTTCGATAGCTATCTCTAATAATAAGGCCTATAATACGATATCTTATTAGCTTTAACGATATAGTATTATATAGCGTCGATAATCTCTTAATATAATAAAGACTTTATAATCTAGTAAAGGCAAAGCTCCTATCTTTAAGCTAACTTTATAAGTACTTCTAAAAGATACTAAGATAGTAGCTCTAGAATTCTATATCGAGAACGATAAAGAAGAACTATTATCTTATCTTATATAGAAAGTCCTTAATACTATAGAATATAGTAAACTCGCTAATCTATTACTAGAAGTATAACTAGTACTTCTCTCTCTAATTATTAAAAAAGAAGATAAAGAGTAGGAAATCTATATACTAGCTAGATAGCTATAAGAAGATATATCTAAATTACCTTTATAGTTAAGAGAATCTCGAAGATAGTTAATACTATAGCTATAGTAGTAGAATATAGATACTTTAATACTAGCGCTATTAACTCTACTAAATCCTAGTAATCCGTATCTAAATCTATAATACTAATATAATAGACTACTACTAATTCTACTACTATACTTTAATCGCTTACTTCTATCGCTATTCTATCTAGCTATACTATCGATAAGTAATTAATAATCGCTATATCTTAATCGTTTATTAGTACTATCTCTACTCTTACTTTAATAGCTATAATTACCGCTACGATAGCTACTATAGTAGTAGGACCCTAACTAAGGGCTATAGCGAATAAAGCATCGTATATAATAAGAGTTATATAGTATAGAGCTAACGAGGAGATAGCCTAATCGATAAGCTTATAATAAGTCTTATAATAAATAGGGAGGATATTATAGTATATATAATAAGATTAATCTTAACTACTACTAGCGATATATATTATATTACTTACTATTAAAGTAAGAACGTAAAGAGTTAAAAGATATACTATACGCGATAATTAGTATCTTTATAGTATCTATCTAAGAGTATAAAGTATAAGATATTCGTATATCTAAGAGTACTAAGGAGATAAAGAATATACTATAATAGCTATATTAATAGAAAGTAATAAAGACTAAGAAGTAAGCGCTTAATAATAATAAGATATAGCTCTCTATTAATAAAGCTAATCTTCTATTAGATATTAATATTATTAAAGGCCGCTAGGTCTTTACTATTAAGCTCGATACTAATAGTAAGATATCTAGATTTAAGGTAAAATAGGTTATCTATAGCTTCTCGTAGATTAAAGGCGTTAACTATAACGAAATATACTTACTAGTAGTAAAGTTATCTACTCTACGACTTATCTTCGCTATAATTATATACTACGACCTTAAATACTAATAATATAATATTATTATAGCGTTCCTTAATATCCTTATTAATAGACGGAAGATCTATATTAAGATATCTTATATATTTAGAGACGGTAGCTAGGTCTATCTACTATTATAGGTACTTTACGGACTTAAGTAGTTACTATTACTATAGTATAAGGAGCTTAAGAAGTTCTTATTCTATTATAAATTTATCTCTATATCTAGCGATATCTATATCTTTAAGTACGTCTAATCTAGGTCTATAATCTATATTTATATAAATAATATACTAATTATCGTCTATTTACTTAAAGCTATTAAAGCTATTATAATACTATTTAAAGATAAGTAGTTATTATACGAGCTTAGTAATCTCTACTACTTCCTAGGAATATATATTATTAGAGACTATTCTAAGAAGACTATCTATATTATATAGAATAGGTACTTATCTAAGCTAGTATATAAGTACTTCTTAATAGGCTATAAACCTCTAGTATTACTAATAGACTCTCGTAATAAGCTCTATAAAGTATTAGATAGCTATATAGCTAAAAAGAACTTAAAAGAAAGATACTAAGTTCTAGTTAGAGAGGTTCTTTAGCTAGTTATAATTATACGAGCTAATTATACTTTCGAAATTAGCCGCGGCTCTAGATTCCTTACTAATCCGACTACTAAGTACTATACTACTATATTCCGAATCCTTAAGTATCTAGTTAGTACTATAAATCGTAGTATATAGTTTAATAGAAAGAATAATATACTAGACTTATATAGCTTCGCTAATACTATCTAAGCTAACGATATTAATAATCGCTACTCGATAGATAGCTACTTATATATAGTTAGTAATTCGTCTATTCTTTAGAAAAGCGGACTTTAGCCTCTTATAATACTCTCCTTAA
>JABCIY010000153.1:0-261333 GCA_014298035.1 Pseudocercospora fuligena | reverse complement strand
GCCATACAGTAATGTGATACTTCGGCAGGGCGACTTCCTCACTTCGAGATATGTCCAAGATCTATTACCAGTCGTTGACGTTGTTCTGCTGAACAATCTAAAGCTTGATTCTGAGACTGATATCAAAGTTTGCGAGATGTTGGAGGAGCATTTGAAGGAAGGTGCGAGGGTTGTTAGTACCAGGCCTCTGAAGCCGCTGAAGAGAGGTCGAAATGCGAGCGTGAGCACCGGCGATGGGTGGAGGGTCGAGAGGTTGATGTATGCAGCTGAGAGCGTCAGTTGGACAGACAATGAAGGAGAGTACTTTGTAAGTACCAGGCTGAAGGATTGATGCTTCGATGGAAAGCTTGGTGGAAGGATGATTTGGCTTTTTTGATATTGGTATGAGATGTCTAAGATACCCCTTTGCTTACTACTCTGATGTTCGAAGGAGGCTGTGCATTTTCGGTTACACGAGGACCCGATCCGGTTGCTATAATGTGCTTTCGAAGCTCCCTAGATGACAGGAAGTAGAAGCTAAATTGGTGCGATTCTCTCTTGATGGTAGATCAGTATGTTCTTGCGCGCCGCTGACGTCTGGTTAAGTTACACCCTTGGCCGTAAGCTGTGATTGTGATTTCTTACAAAGCGCAAGCCTTACCCCTTATCGCTGCCCGGCCAGTGAGATCGAAGAACTACAATCTGCAGAGACGTTTTCGCGACACAGCGTCGTCAGCGCCCATCATTATCATTACCGGGGACTCCGGAACATATACAGATGGAGGAGTCGAGGTAGAGCTGGAGAACGAGTTCTCAGTCCTTCAAAATGCGAGACGTCCAATCGCCCGAACACCGAGAATCGATCGAAATGGAGGCTGGCGAGCTGCCACAACGCCGAGCTTCACGCCGTCTGTCGACCTTCATACCTCATCTCCCGCATTCATATAGAGACGAAAGACCGCGGCAATACAACAAGGTATACAACCGTCCACGATGGGTGCTTCACATGCAAGCCGTCTTCTGGCGGGTGCTCATGAATCTGGGCATGTGGTTTCACAGACTCGCGCCTCCACGACCTCCGAAGCCAAATTTCTACCGCGTGATAAACAGTACTGTGTCTGGTAGGCCCGGCACTTTTACACTGTACTTTTACGTGCCTTCGGATTATGATACGCAGAAGAGGTTGTGGACGCATCGCCATGAGCCGTATACGAGCGACGATGAGCAGGAACGAGCAGCGACAGATGGTAATAAGAATCGGATGAGCATAAGTTCCATTGGAGATATCGTGCGCAGAAGGAGTAGGAGTGCGAGAAGGTGGGGAGGATACCCGGTGGTGATCAACTTCCATGGTGGCGGGTTCACACTTGGCTCGGCGTATGATGACGCTCGGTGGTGTGGCACTGTTGTCAACGAATGCAATGCCATCGTGGTATCTGTGGACTATCGTCTGGCGCCCGAGAATCCTTTCCCGACTGCTGTTGAGGATGGCGTAGACGCGGTGCTGTGGATACACAAGCATGCTGAAGAGCTTGGAATCAATACCGACAAGATTATCCTGTCTGGCTTCTCGTCTGGTGGCAACATGGCTTTCACTGTTCCGCTTCGGCTTTATGATCAGCAGACTGGATTCCACCGAGACGAGCCACATGCCGCCAAGTCGCATCTGGCAAACGTATCTGAGCAAGAAGAACCTGCAAGTAGGACAGCATCCGTTGATGATCGTCCTGTCTCCTCGGCATGGGATACAGCTTCATCCAGCTCGACAAAGTTGCCCGCGAACGGCGAAACCATACTGGACCCAAACAAACCTCCGCCTCCTCCACCTGCCGATGCACAAGCACCTACTCAGGCACGAGCACCTAAGGCAGGTGCCAATGTCAATGAGCTAAGTCTTGGGCCTGTGCCGGATGTGCGCATCCGCGGCATTGTGCCCTGGTACCCATCTCTCGACTACACTCGTACACGTGAGGAACGCCGAGCGACATGTGTGCGTACAGATCAAGAATTACCCGCGCTCTTCACGAATCTCTTCGACGACTCATACCTACACCCACCAAAAGACGTCACTCTAGACTCACCATATCTATCACCCGGCGTTGCTCCAACAGATCTACTCCGCAATGCTCTACCAGACGAAATCATCATGTACACTTGCGAGTGGGACATGCTTCTCGAAGAGGGCCAAGAATTCCACCAACGACTAATCTCAGACGAAATCGGCAAGAATGTGGTATACACCATGGTCCCAGAAGTGCCCCATGGCTGGGACAAAGCACCAAACCCATGGAAGCCTACACCTGGCGTGAGAGAGCATTACCTCAAGGCTTGTAAAGAGATCAGGAGGATACTGGGACAGCGGGAGAGTACAATGGATAGGCTGAGAGAGCCGAGGATGAGCATTGTCAATTGAGCCTTGTATTGATTCTTGTGAGCGTTACGGGTTCGTGATGAGCATATAGTATTTACAATGGGAGAGTTTATGTTATGGTAGCCTTCGGGCTTACGATCTTTTCGACGACGTTCTCAACGTAGCATGCCTGGGATGGTACGATCGAACCATTCAGCTCCGATAATTTCGTGGACCAGCAGGCGACAGTCGCGCTCTGCCATGCGGCGACTGTGCGATTCCGGTGAAGTGTCTGGCAAGCGAAGAGAAAAGGAACACGTCCCGGACTTTCCACTTCAAGCCATCACAGCTGTTCTCGCAAATCACGACCGCGCTTGGAACCTGTGGAAAGCTAAAAGACTGCTTGAAGACAGCTTTGACAGCGAAGGGCCAGAGGTGATGAGATCGACTCCTTACGGCACACAACACTGATGCATTCAGCTCGATCAATTTCCTGGGCCATCAAGCAAGAGTTGCGACCTGCGATGCGGCGACTGGGCGCTTTTCATGAAGCGTCCGGCAGACAGTGAGAGACATTACACTTCCCATGGCTCTCACTTCATGCCATTTACAGCTTTTCTCAAACATCATGACGGCATCTCCGACGTCTAGGAAGCACAGCAGCTGCTTTGAAGCAGCGCTGACAGCGAAGTGTCAGAAGTGGTGAGATCGAACCCCCTCACAGTTGACGGCCTCGATGCAGATGCAGCTCTGCTCAATCACCTGGCCCAAAAATGACAATCGCAACCTGCGATGCGGCGACCGTGCACCTTCCATGAAGCGCCGTCCGGCACCAATGAGAAACTTTACACTTTCACAGCTCTCACTTCATGCTACCACAGCTTTTCTCGAACATCACGGCGGGATATCCGATGTCTATGGAGCGGTGCAGCTGCCTGAAAGCAGTGATGTTGACGAAGCGCTTGAAGTGAACCTGCACAAGAGCAATCGGCGTAAGGGCTAGCAATGACTCACAAGATGCTCACCTCCGAGGCGCAATGATGAGGCAATACTTTCGTCTTTGACATCGCTACCGCAGTCTACTCAATCAGCTGGAGTTATTCCTTGCACACAAGCTGTACTTCTACTTCTGTCCAGCGATCCACCACTCTGCACGTTCAGACGCATATGCAGCTCCAAGAACTTTCTGGTCCAGCAAGCGACGGCTTGGCCGTGCAATGCGTACGGACGACTTGACGGCGAAGCGCCGGAAGTGATGCCACATGAGTTGCAGCACTTCCTAGCGCCACAAGGCCTAGATGCAGATGCAGTCCCAGCAAATGTCCTGCTTTATCAAGCGACGGCTGCGATCCGCGATGCGTTAGAGTACGCTCGACAGCGAACTGCCTAGACTAACACCTTGAGGCTGTCTGTCAATTCACAATGTTCCCTCCAGGTTCGCCTTCAGCTCCAGGACTTTCCCGGCCCACGGAGTGACCACTCCGAGGAGCGATGCGTATAGGTAACTTTCTCAGCGGAGCGCCGATGTGAGCCAACAAAGTTCTTCTACGATTCCTTACTTTTCCCACCCCAAATTCAGATTCAGCTCCGAAATGTTTGCTGGCTTACCAGACGCCGGCTGCGATGCGCGATGCGCAAAGGTAGCTTCGACAGCGAGAAAGCAAGAGTGGCGCTACGTGGCTGTTCACCTCCACGCCTCTAAATGATGAGCCAGCTCCAATATTTATGCTGGCTCCGCAAGCGACGCTTCCGACTTGCGATGCTTAGAGACAGCCTTGACAACGAAGCGGCCTAGGTATCGGAATAAAGCTGTGTGAAAAGTCCACACTACACGCCCAAGACGCATATGCAGCTCCGATGATCGTCTTGGCCTAGGAAAGGACGGCTACGGTCCATAATGCGTACACTGGATGATATCACCGAAGTGCCAGAGATAACTCCTTAGGCCCCTTAATGATGCCTGTCATCACATACCCAAACGCACATGCAGCTCCGATAATTTTGTGGCGCACCAAGCGATGCCTCCAACGTGCAACACACAAAGGAATGACTTGGTATGGAGCGTTCGGCATTTCTGTCCATTGGTGAGCTATCTCGGCTCGAAAGATCCACGTCGAAAAACAACCAAGAACGCCACGCTGTCAAGAAATATAATCCTCAGCCCTTGTGCAGCAGTCTTTCAACTCTTCTCTTGCTCCTCCATGGTCCTGCTTCAGACAGTCTCAACCCAGCGCCGCGATCGAGTCCTAGTCGATCGGTCACAACAGCTCTTTTATAGCATCCGCTTCATCAACACGCAGCCTCAGCTTCCCTTCTGGTTGCTTCCGCACCTCCACGAAGCTCGCCAGCCTGGCATCCATCACCTGCTGCGCCGCTTCTGCCGACAGATCACCAAAAGAGTCGCCTTCTCTAGTGCCCAACTTTCCAACCGCATTTCCTGCTTTGAGATCCACAGCGATCTCGAACCGGACTTTCCCTTCTCCACGCCTAATCCAAAGACTGCCACTGATCTTGAAGACCTGAAGCCTATCCATTGCCTCGCGCGGTGCTTCTTTGAGGAAGAGCGACCCTTTAGCGAAATATTGCTCTGACAGAACCGTTTGCCAAACAGCGCCTTGGGCTCGTGGACCAGACTGTACCGTCCCAACAATCAACTCGAATGGCATCACCTTGTAAAACTCGTCAAGTGCCTCCTTTCGCGTGGTCCTGTCAAGGGTCGTGATTGGCGGCTGACGGTATCCTCCCCAGCTATTAGCCTTGAGCGAATTCTTTAGATCAGCGAAATGGAATCCGTAGACCTCGAGTCGCAGCTCCGGCGGCAGGTCAAGGAAGCGATCGAAGGTCAAGTCGTCATCTGCAGCCTCGAGTCGGTTGATGAGAATGTTCCTTTTCTGCTTTGCTGGGCCAGTGCTACCACTAGGCAGATCTCTATCGTTGCAGGACTGTTGCAGGGTCGGGATATCAAGCTTGTCGTATATTGGCAAGCCGCGCTGTACTCGACCGCATAGGACTTGAAGGCGCCTAAGGTCGCTGTTCTTGAGATATGATGCGCCTCTGTCGTCGAGATATCGGCGAGCTGCGGCGGCACTGCGTGGCTTTTCGAGCATCCAGTAATCGCCGGCATGGCTCCATTTGGCGTCGGAGAAATGCTGATAGTGCACCATTGTGTGTTCGAGTCGGTTACAATTGGTGTGTGAGGAGTGTTCCGAACTGTGGTGGCTACTGGAGATGACGGAGAAGAAATGTGGGAAGTTAAAGCTTCATCTACAGCCCGCATGTGAAGAGGCCCGTGCTCTCGGCTCTACGCGGCGCCGGGCCTTGCGCTTCACTTTCACGACTATTTGAGGAATGTCTGGCTGCTTTAGCTGGAGACAATCTTCACACTGGCTCTGGCAGTGAGGCCTACAAGTAAGATGGAATGACGGACTGGCGGACTCATGGGTACGAATGTGTTTGGAGACAGTGCTGCTACACGAGCCGAGACATCCTTAACTGCACTGCGACAAGTCTGCATCACTCTGGCTACAATGCCCTTGCTATGGGCTGAGATTGGCTCCCTGAAAGCACAAACATGCTCAATTCTGCCCATTTCCAACGCAGCCATATCCACGCCAAAGGCGATTCAGATGCCATTTCTGTTCCCGGAAACATCAACAGAGCCGACCCCTTACTACACGGCAAATCGCGTACTGGCCCTTTCTGACCGCATTCTTCATCCCTGCTTCTCGATGGCCAGCTACTTCCATTGCTGAACTCTCATTCCTAGGTCACGGACCTGAAGAGCGCCTCGAACGCACCCACATCTTGAGGCCGCAGCTGAATCTTGCCCTCTGGACTCTTTCGCTGATTGACAAAGTCCTCAACCCGAGCTTTGATAATCTCCTGCACTCGACTGAGTGTCTTGTCCGCAAAGATCATAGTCTTGACGCGAGGCCAGTGTCTTTCAAAGTCTTTGACATAGACCTCAGCTTTTCCTGCATGCAGATCGAGCTTGATCTGCCAGGACGTGTGCCGACGAGTGTAGAGATCTGTGACCGGGTGCACGATTGTGCCGATAAGATCTAGCGACTGCACTTGATCCATACTGTCTTGGTGTGCTTTGCCGATGAATTTCTCAGCCCAGTGACAGCTCGGCCCGAGGAAGGCGTGTGTTGTAACAGTCGTCACAAATTCGAAGGACGGCGTAAAGATCTTGTAGTATTCCGGCAAGGCTTCTTTACGAATGATCCTGCTGACGGTTGTGATCGGTGGCTGCGAAAAGGCTTGATCTTTGTCCTCTGCCGGCAGGGAGTTCCTGACTTGGGTGAAGTAGTGGACATAAATTTGGACCCGAAGTTCCGGTGGCAAGTCGAGGAATCGCTGAAAGTCGGTCTTCTTATCTGCTGTCTTGAGGCGGGTAATCAGGCTTCGCTGCTTTCGCGCAGGAGTTGTCAAGCTGTCTGACAATGGAATCGGGATACCGCGACGGGCGCAGAAGCCTTGCAGCTCTTCGATGGTACAAGTCTCGTAGAGGACTAGTCCACATTCCATGCGCATGTTCAGGTGCTTTAAGTATGCATCCGGCGCGTAGGACCGAATGCTTGTGCCTTTGCTCTTGAGCTCATTGCGGACTTTGGACCAGAGATCAAAGCTGAGTGGCAGTGGGAGTTCCCACAGTTGGGATGGTAACAGACTGAGCTGCTCATCGCGATACTGCACCATTTTGCCTTGGATACTTTGCGATCAGCGTCTGTGATGTGCGGAAAGAGAGTAAGAAGTCGAGGTCGAAGCGCCGAGCTCTTAAGCAAGCAGGGCAGCGCATGAGACTAGGTCCGTGCTCTTGTGCGACATCAGACCCTTGCCTCGGGTTTATTGTTATCATTGCAAAACAGTACTTGTCGCTTAGTGCTTATCGCGAAAGACTTTTGAAATAAGGCAGCCTCTAATGTCTCGAATCGCAAGACTGGAAGACCCTGGCTCTTTCATTGCGGAACTTGCCAAGGTCGCGAAGACGAAGTAAGAGTTTTAGAAACGGATACAGGTACCGCTCATCAGCTACGTTCGATGAATCGTGGCACTCATCCGGACGTCACCTGTCGACCGATGGCTGCTCACTCACCGCAATCCTCCTGGGCAATACTCCTACACGATCATTCCTAAGCATGCCAATGCTCTCACTTCTCCGCAATGGGTTTGAACAGCGCTTCAATCGCGGCGACATCTTGAGCGCGCAGCCGGATCTTACCATCTGCAGCCTTCCGTTGTGTAACGAAGTCTTCAACTCGACACTCGATGACCTGCTGCACGCGTGCTGGATCCTGGTTGGCGTAGATCTTTACCCTGAATAGTGGTCTGGTTGCTTCTTCAACTTCAACCTTGTACTTTCCCTCATGGAGCTCGAGCTTGATCTTCCAAGATATTTCAGCCGGACCAACCATGCTCAATGATTTACCCTCCATCTCCAGAACTGGAAGATGATCCAATGCCTCCAGAGGTGCTCTGGCCATGACGTTCTGACCATATTCAAGTTCGGTAGCAATGGTCTCGTCTCTATGGACGGTCGTGAAAATCTGAAGCCTCAAGTCGAAAACTTTGTAGAACTCGGGCAAGACCTCCTTGCGTACAAGTCTGCTGACAACAGATAGTGGTGGCTGGGTATATGGTCCATACTCGCGGCCGGGAAATAGCTCTTTCGTCTTGCTCCGAAGATGGCTGAGATAAAACTCGTGAATCCGGACTCGAAGCTCGGCTGGCAGGTCGAGAAAGTATTCGAATTTTGCACCCTCATCTGCGGCTTCGAGTCGCGATACAAGATTTCGTTTTGCATGGCTCTCAGTTCTGGCTTCGGATAATCGGCCTGCGTGTAGGCCGCGATTGAGGCAGAAGTTCTTCAACTCCTCGAGACTGCAACTCTCATACACCAGCAGACTGCGTTGCAGGCGTGAGTCCAGGTTTCGAAGGCGAGCATCGGAAGTTCTTTCGTAAACACCCCGAGCACTCAAAGCTTTCCGAATGGTGGCGTCGTCGCCATCGCGGGATGGCTGGAGCTTCCAATACTCCTTCGCGCCGTTCGTGGGGTAGCACCTGCGGTATTGCACCATCTTGACCTTGGAATGTTTAATGAACAAGAACTGCGATATTGTCTCCGATCAGACCCTCGGCTCCCAGCTTGCTGCCTGGAGCGGTTCTTGGCAGAGCCTCAGGCATTCACGGAGTGTCTGAAAGGAGACAGCTGCAATGCTTCAATTTCGAAGAAGAAGTCGAGCTTTAACTTGAGCGTGGAAGCTATCAGTGCGAAGCGGCTGCACTAAGGTGGGTCCAGGTCTCTACGTTAACGTTATCACGGGCCGCGAGGTCCGAGCTAGTGATCGTTCACTTATACTACGCGAGACTTCTGCCCCTTCTTAGTGCCTCAATAGCTATGAAAATGCCGCTATTCGCTTCGCAATCGTCCCACCGGAATCCAAGCAAACATCTCAGGAATCGCAGTACGATCCTGCCGCCTCAGCCGAAACTTCCTTTTCTTAGAAGCACCTCTCCCATCCAAGAACTTCTTCTTCCGCCAATTCATCGTGCGACGCACATACTCCGGACCAGAATTACCAAACATTTGCTCTTTTGAGGTGTAACGAGGATCATCAGTCTGGCGCAGTACAACTTCTCCAGGTGCAATATCGACTTCCCAATTCGAGTGAGCCTCCAACAAAACCCCCATACCATCTCGAAACTTTGCCGCAGACCCTCCCGCAGTCTCATAAGTGATCTCGCCACGGATTCGCACCTTTACGACTTGGTCCAAGACGGCTTTAGGTGCGGTCTCGAGCAAGCGGTTCATGTATATGTCGTTGAACATTGCACCTAAACCTTTGGATGTCCATAGTCGGATGTGGAAAGTCGATTCTTGGTAGAAGATTGGCAGCGACTCTTCGCGGATCACTCGACAGGTTTTGGTGAGTGGAGGCTGCGATTTGACAGTTGGTATCCCGAAAGCATCTCTGCCTTGTGCCTCTGGACTTAAGTCCAGGTCTCTGAAGTACCACTCGTAGATGAGAACTCGCAACTCGGCTGGTAGGGACATGAGGCGGTCGAAGGTCTTTGTGTCGTCGGCCGCCTCCAAATGGCGAATCATCACTTTCTTGGCCTTGTGCTTGGTTTTCTTTCCTTCGACATCTGGAACCGGCAAAAGGCCACGGTCTGTACAGAACTTAAGTAGTTCATCGTTGCTACATTTGTTGTAGTCGAGAAGGTCGCGCAGGTAGCGTGTGTAGACTGCTTGAAGCCCTGCTAGGTTTAAGCCCTTGAGATAGCTGACACCGGCCGATTGGAGACGCCGCTGTATGGAGCCTTTGTCATCGAAGAGTGTCAAATACCAATAGTTGCGAGGATTGTCTGGGCTTGTTTTGATGTTCATCATGGGTATGTTGTCTCGGATTTGCAACGACGAGAGGAACCTGAAACTAGCGATGTTCCTTTACGGGCTCTGCTTTCCTTGGTTCGATGGTCTGCTGTCGCCGAATTTGGAGCAAATCCACATCCGGACAAAGGCAGATGTTCTCTTCAATCATGCTATACTCCCGCGAGTGAAAGAGTGAGTATGATGTCCGACATGAGCTGGGTGTCGCAGGACCCTGCGATACCACGATGTATGGATGCAGAAGATTGAGTGGCGTTGCGAGGGTTGGCATGAATTCGTTTTGGACCAATCGACACGTAGTTGTCGTTGGGGGCCGCATCTTATCATAATATCGCGTATTGTGTAGGCAGTCATCGCATGAGGGTGGCCGAGCGAGGCGACAGCTTAGTAGATGATTAGTGCTCAAGTGGGAGTGCCTGCCTGCCTGCCTCCCCTTGCGTCTGGGACCTACCTGCTTTTTACCATCCTGTCGCTCTGCATTCGGCGCTCACGCTTTCACGCGGTCATCATTCCGATACTTCTGACTTTTCTTCTCATCAGCACTGGAGTGCTGCAGGTCCTGAAGATACAGCTCGTAGACGAAGACGCATGATTCTGGTGGTAACAGTGGAACATCTCAGTGTCATCGGCTGCTTGCAAAGCTTTCTCACTGACTTAATGTCTGGTGTTTCTTCCTCCAAGTTTCTGGATTTGCTAGCACGAGGCGACCATATATATTGGCCATCGGAAGACCCGCTGAAAACCGCAGGGTAAGAAGTGAGGTCGGGGGAAACGGCAGTCGCGGCGTGAGACAGCCGACCACCCTTGCAGGACAAATGCAAGCAAGCAAGCATAATTATGCTTCAGGCACCGGACACCGAAAGAAAAAGTAAAAGTCAAGATGATTTTGAGATGGATGTTCTTCCTTGATCTATAGCATCTTCCTACATCTCGTCCAGGAGCAATCCGTCCAACCAGCAGACGTAACATAGCACACTTTTTTGTCGTTTCCTTGGGCCGTTCACCTTGCCAACCGTCAAAAGCCGTCAAGTCTAGTAATACACACACAGTCGCGTCTCGTCTCCGAAACGCTCAAGTAACTCCAGATCCCAGCAAAGGAGCCCCAAGCTTGCGCTCGCTCCTCCCCATTCTACTTTCACATCCCTGTCGACAGATCTGCTTTCTTGTGGAAGGCAAACATAATATAACACTAATCAAACAAACGCGTAGCTGTGGCAATGCCGTCTCTAGTACGCGTCGAACATGTCCTCTAGTTCGGACAGGTCGACAGTTTCTGGACTTTGTAAACTGTCCCAAGCAAGGGCGGCTTCTGGCAATGAGATGTGTTGATCCTTGCCGCCGAGAGACAATGTCAACTTCTCATCATGACGCTCGTGTTGTGGGTGGATGACCGGGCTGCTGAATTCCATCTGCTGCGTCGAGGCGACTGAAGTGCCGAAAAGGCCGAGCGCGGCTTCGCTGTTCTTTCGAGCCAGACTTTCTTCTGACTCTTCGATCTCCATAGACATTGTGACATTCTCAGAGTCTTCGGCGCCAGGTGATGCATCCTTGGAGTCCATGTCGACATCCTTTTGGCTTTGTTGGCTGTTTCGTCGCTTGAGAGCTTCTTCGTAGAGTGCACTTGCGGTCTGCTTGAAGTCGCGCTCTTCGGTTTCCAATGGAGGACTAGCAGCTCTGCGGGAACCAAGATACGAGGTACGCTCACGCGATGCGCGTGCCGAGAATGATCCGCCGGGAGTTCTCGGATCAGCACCAGTATCTTCGTCAAGCTCTGGAGAGGAAAGGTCGACCTCTGGTGAAAGCGATTGTCGTTCTCGAGAATAACGCTCATCGTCGTTGACTTCCGATGCTGAAGACAACGAAGGCGAGATGATGCGATTCGCCTGAGGAATTGGTTCTGCTACTTCCGGTATAGGTTGGTGTGGTGTTGTTGTGAGGTAGAAATACAATCGACGAGGATGCACGGGAGATAGGTCCTTCGCCAATGGGCATGGGCTGACTGTCGGCCATGATCGATGCAGGTAAGAAGTCAGCCGTGATGAGATGAGCGCAGACGGATTAGCAGATCTGCTCAGCATGTTAGCGACGCTGTTGCGACACGAGACGAGTTCAGGTATGCCATACTTCTCTACGCAGTGAAGCCTAGTAGCGAGGACTGCAGCAAGTTCCTTGACTAGATGCGGTCTGTTTCCAGTCTTCTCAATTTGTTGTATGGTCGCGACGACAATGTCATCGTTGATTCCTTCGGTATCGACTTTATTTCTGGTCGCGCCTTCCGCGACAGGTGATGGTGGTGGGGAGAGATCGGCGGATGGCTTCGGAGGCTTTTCGTCTTTAATGCGAATGACTGTTGTTCGTGGCGGGCTCATTAAACCCGGCGGCGGTGATGCTGAGCCATGCGATCGCTTCGATTTCTTGATCGGTGGTTCCTCCCCTTCGACGACAGTTTCCGGCGGTGAGGGATGCGACTGCGTTCGCGACCGTTTCGGAGCAACAACGCCGAGATCTCCCAGATTTAGGCTCTTACGTCTTGTCTGCATTGTGTATGGCGTCGCAAACAATAACAGTAGACAGCGCGTGTGAAGACGGCGATTTGCTGTTTGTGTAGGGAGACAGCAATTTCGCGCAACTCAGCTCTCCCGTTCGAGAAAGTTGGAATGCGCTGTTTAGCTCTCCGGAGCTCTTTGCGACAACGCAATTGGTTGGGGTCGAGGCAAGGCGTGATGCATGCAACCTGCAGCGTTAACGCAAGGACAACTAGGATGTGGCGAGAGTCGACGTGAGAGTAATGCGCCCGTCAGATTTCCGTTGTTTCCGGGTGTTGTAGAGATGTTCGTCGTCGGTGGTGTTGGAGGTAGGGTTGTGTGTTTCCTGCCTCGCCGGCCTCCTGAAGACGATGGTTGAGACGGGACACTAGTGCCGACGTCAAGCTGGCCCAAGTGGCGTTCGCTTTACTAGGATGGCTCGAGGCAACTGCTGATGACTGGAATTTTCAGCGTCAGAGATACATGTACACTACAAAGGTACAAGCAGAAAATAGATGGAGGATTGGTGGAGGAGGCAACTGGGCACCACTACTCGGTGAGAGGTGTACAGGCAGGCTTTGCGACGAACAGGCAGAGCGTTGGCGGGTTTCCAAAAAAGCTTCCTCACCTGTGATCTAATCCGTTATAGGGCCTAGTCTGGGCTGCGTCGTCAAGGCCTGCTGTGGCCTGTCTCCCGACCGTTCTCGGCAGAGAGTTGCCTCTGCGACAGGCTGCCCCTTGAACGATATCCACGGATATTCTCGAACCGTCCCTCTCCTTGCTTCTTCTTCACGGACACCTACAGTACCGTAGTAGAACAAACTCGATCGCAGTGTTGGGACAGTTGTGTTGACCACAGCGACCGCTCTCTTGGAAGCCTCCTGGACAACGTCAATAGCTGCCGGGGAACCTCGTGGGCTGCATTTTTCGAGCCATCTCACAACAACCAATCGGATCCTCGACGAGTCACCGGCGCGAGACAAGGTTCTGCCAGTTACAACCATCCTTGTATGGCTACAGGAGACCGAACGTCATCCAACTCCGATCAATCTCACGCGACCGGCAAGCATTGAGCCTTGCTTGTATCCATGCTGAAAACCACATGCACTTCACCAGCTTGTGCACTCTAGAAAAACACCGTTTGCTTCTCTTCTCATGGAGTTTCACAAGCACCATGGATTGCCGCTTCGAAGACATGGATCGCTTATGCAGCGGGGGGCTACCGGATCTGCAGCTGCTCGAAAAGCTTCACGACAAAGGATGATCGAGATCCTCAGGCACAGCTTGGAAAGGTTGAAGTCCGCCACAATTCCGGCTTCAAGCTCGATGTCTTGGTAACTTCTTTTCTACCCTGGTCAATGGTCGTGAATAGCAAATGTCGCTTGTCAGGACTTATGCGTAAGCACAAATAGCTGTTGCCACCGCTGCTCTCGACTGGCAGATCGAACCCCACAATGAGCTTGCGAACAAAAGCATTGCTCGTCGGAAGATAACAGTACGTCACACGACAAGAAATACGACACAGCTCCCCTGAGTCTCTCTTTCCGCTTTGGGAAGTCCTGAAACACTTCTTGTACTTCACACACGCGGCTGGCGCGCATACTTTATCCAGAGGATGACTCGCAGTCAGGCTGTGCGCCCACAAACGCTGTCGGCATTTGCCCGTGTTCTGCAACAGCACTATTGAGGCATAACGAGATACTGTGGTGGTCTAGCTGCATTCCGTAACCAAATGGTTGGTGCAAAGGAATGTGAGTAGCCTTTCTCGGCAAGGCGCGCGATAACCACACTCTCCCTGAAGCAGCATCGAAACACCACAACTACTCAGCAGCAGTCATTGCAAGTATTGCTGAGCTTTTCTAACATCAGTATGGAAGGGCCACCACATCGGCTCAAAGTCAACGGTTGCGGTTTTCGACTTGATATTGTGCTGCAATCGCTTGGCAAGAGGCAAGGGCCTCTGAACGATGCCGCCATAGTAGTTTTTGCGCCGAGTCTGCCGATGAGCATTTGCATATAGCACACGGCAAGTTCAAGCGATCGATGACACTCTTTGTTGACCCTCCATGGCCATTAAGCAGCTTCAATACTGACGTTGTCTCAAAGAACAGCATCGCAAGCGGATGGTAAATCGAGATGAAGCGTCGCTAGCGACACATTGTCAATGCTATTGAGCACTGCTTGAACATGTTGTATCATACCGTCACCAAGTTTCAGGCCTCTGGAGGATCAGTTACGTTGCTTCTCTTGGCGTGCGGTGCAGGAGCATCGATAAATCCATCCTGACATGTTCTTCTTCACACTTCTTGCGTTGACTGCAGCGGCATCTGCTGGTGTCGCCGGCGGACGTCCTCCAGGTCAGCATGAGGGCAAATGGCCAAATTCTCTTCGTGGCAGGCATAAAGGACACATACCGACTGGAGTTCGAAGCTACCCACATCCAACCCATGTTGCTCGAGATGCTCGCAACGGCTTCGGTGCCAACGCGCCTTTCAAAGCAGGTCGCTATCCAGACAAGAAGTTCAAGCCCACTAAGGCCGGCGCCTGGCCGAGAATGACGGCAAGAGCTGTCAGCTACTGGGACAATCTTGTGTCAGGCACCAATAAGAGAGTCAGCAAGGCTGTTGCAAATGCCAAGGCACAGCAGACTGGTGGTCTGGCTCGTAATCGTGAAGCCCTTGCGAGAATGGGCCGAGGACCAAAGAATGCTCCACGAGATGTCCAGGACGATGACGAAGAATACGAGGAGCTTTACGATGGCGATGACGATGACTACGTCGCTGCTATTCAAGAGAGAGATGTTTCCGAGGGTGTTCCTGAAGATGTCGAGCCATCTGAGGATAGGTATACTGAGCTAGAAGAGGACGATGCCGCGGCCGGCGAACAAGTTGAGGATCTGACAACCACATCTCGTATGCGATATGCTGCCAAGATGGCCAAGAGAAACGCAGATGTCGATGACTCGGGAGATGATCAATTCTATGACGACAAATACGATTCACTCGATGAGGATGCTATGGACGCTTACGTTGATGCCGATGATGGAGATGATGAGCTACTTCAAAAACGAGACCCAAGCTACCACGTCAAGCAAAAGTCTGCCCAGCGCGGCGGTGGCAGAGGCTCAGCAGCTCACATGAAACATCCTCGCGATGTTGACGAGGAAGAAGATGAAGCTTCCATTGAAGCTCGTGAGGCAAGGAAGGGTAAAGGCCGCTTCCACAAGTTTCTAAAGAACATTGGTCGCAGTGAGCCCGAGGAGGATGCTGAGTATGTGGCCAAGATCAAGGCACGAGGTGCTCGCAAGCCATACAAGGTCGTTGGCACTTCTCCACCTTTGCCTACTGAGGCCCCAACTGTCACTATCGCTGCACCAAAGACTGCGCCTTCGGCTTCTGTCACTGGTATCTCGAAGAAACACAAGCATGGCAAGGGTAGACACCCGAAGCATGGAGCGAGCGCGAAGTTGGCGAGGCCAACTGAGAAAGCGAAAGCGTATAGTTGAACAATTGATGTAGAAAATATAGGAATCACGAAAACAAGATTGCGTGCACACAGAATTGAATAGCGTTTGTGCTCGCCGCTGTGAGTGATCTTGTGATGAGCTCGTGACTCGCCTTTGCGGCTTTGGCATGTGAATGCGCACAGACATTATTTACGCTGAAAAGCCTTCCTTATATTTAATCTTACATTCCTCTCAACTTCAACACTACTAGCCCACACCCGACCTCCCACGGAACCACATCGAGTCAAGACCTCACACTTGCCACACCCTTGCGCTAGCACAACACATCCGACTCGCAATGGACCACTACGCTTGGCATTTTCCAGCTGTCTTGCGCGGTGCCGCTCTCGGTGCTGCGCTCACACTCGGTCTTCTCACGCTCATCAAGAATGTTGACTGGTCAAATGAGCCAGTCGACATGACCCTCGAAGAGTACTTGGCTGCGACGAAGCCGCCTAGAAATGTTAGGCTTATTCCTGATGAATAGCTCACTGCTGCCGCTGCCGCCTCTGCGTTTCATCGAAACAAGAGCCCTTCCTATGCCAGCGGATCCCTCAAACATTGAGCTTTGTGGGCTAGCAGGGACCTTATTGAGTCCATTTTCGACGAGCTCGCGGATAGCGCATGGTCTGGCAAACCCAAGCTCTACACGTGCGACCATTGTCATACTTTTTTTCATCCACAACCGATTACCTTATTAACGTTGAGCCTCGCCAAACAAGCAGCGACCGAGAACATCCTCATATCACCATCATCGCCGCATCCTTTCTCACCACAATGAAGCATCATTATGCCGCAATGTCGACCCAAGCGATTCGACAATCGCAACATCCAGCTGAAGATCCACTGAGCGCTGCAGTCACAAGCCGAGCAAGGAAGCAAGGATATTAGATGGAACTGTAGAGGCTGTCATTTCGCGCAGAGCATCAGACATGAGCAGTTCTCGATGGACTTCAAGATCTAAAAGCAGATTCTGGGTCGTGTGATCAGCGGCATCGAGATCTTGGGGCAGGGTACTGTCAGATACGAAGCGTCCAGATCGAGGTATTTCTGTGTGTTGCTGAGCGTCCAGCATTATCAAATCAAAGATCTTGTGGTCAAGAGAAGACGTGTGAGCTGTTGAATGTTTGTGTTGCCATTTCTCCTCATTTCGCGGTGTAATTCGTACCTTCCTCAACGTTGCTGCATGTGAAAGCTTCGTCCACCGCCAAGAGCTACTGTTTTTTGGTCGTCATGACTTTGTCCAACTTTCGCAAAACATCACATCGCACTTCTACGCCTGCGCGTATGTCGAAGATGGCGACCACCGCAACGCAAAAAGTCTTCGGCATCTGCGAGCTGGCAGAGCAGATCTTTCTCGAGCTCAGCATGAAAGATCTGCTGCTCGTCCAGCGTGTCTGCAAGCCCTGGCAGACGACGATTCAATCATCCTCAGTCTGTCGCAAAGCACTGTTTCTCGAGCCGGGCAGAGCATGCGATGTCAATATCGAGGAAAACGACCCTCACGCGCACGAGACCAAGGCGAAGTGCTCGACGTGCGCCTTTCTACCCGAAGACCTGGACAGATTCAAGCACGATGTTGTGTTTAACCCTTTGCTCATGCAGCCATCGAGATTTTCGGCCTACTTACGCTCTCACCTCCACTGTTCTCCATACGACAAGATATTTCCCCATACGGAGCTCCTCGAGGTCTCACCAGAAGCATCTTGCCGCAAGATGTTCATCACCCAGCCACCACTTCCATTCGCAACAAGCGCCATCGGGCTGGTGGACAAGTCGGCATGTAAGGGCAAGACTGCGCCGCCAGAGGGTATGACATGGAACGACCTTGGCCGCGTTGTGTCATGGGATGAAGCATCTCCAGGCTGTTTAAAGGTTCTTGGAGGAGGTCATACGTTTGGAGAAATCTTGGAAAGTCTCCGTAAGAGCATCAGGCCAAGTGAGGAAATTTGCCGGGGCGCGTTTCCGTTTTGGGCAGTCACCTGGACGGGGGAGCAATCGACGTGGAAGAACAAGGTCGAGAAGACGGACGTGGAAGACGGCGCGAAGCAGCGTTTCGGATGAGATCTGCCTTGCATCGCCAGGCAACCGAAAATGTCGACGGAGGATTGGAAGTGGTCTATGAAAGACGTTGATGTCTTCGATCCGGTGCGAAGCAGGCCAACTTTTGTTTGTGCAACAAAGATTTCGGCAAGCGAGAAACTCGTAGTAGACAACTGGTGTAACGATGGGACTGATGAGGCATCGCACGCAACGTTGTGCTCGTACCTTCCTGATAGCATGTGAAAGCTCGGTCCGCTCCCGCCGCTAGCCAACGAAAATCAAAACTCACTTCCAGAACAGCTTCTGCCGTTTTCCTTGACAACAATCCACTCACTCATCAAATCTTGCGACTGCGCACTCGCAGCGCACATCGCCCATGGCTGATCACGACAGCATCGATAGCGCATCGAGCATCGCCGTCGCGGCTCAACCAGTCCAAGTGGCAGCAATATCGCCGAACGGCGCAGCCACGAAGGTGTTCGGTGTCTTCGAGCTAGCTGAACAGATCCTGCTAGAACTGAAGACTGAAGACCTGTTCCGCGCGCAGCGTGTCTGTCGACAGTGGAGAGCAGTCATCGAGTCATCTTCGCCCTGTCGCAAGGTATGGATCCATGGTCCTTCTTTTGATGCTGGCGACTCTTGCTAATAGCCTCGTGTTTCTACCAGGCACTCTTCCTTGAACCAGGAACTGCCGAAGATGTCCATATCGATAATGTCTACACTCCTATCGTCAAGTCGTGGCAGAGCACCTTCAAGTTGGGGCAGGAGTTGACTGCCACGGCCAGCTATCAGGAGTCTGCTGATTCAGAGAACAGCATTGCCTTCAATCCGTTGCTTGTTCGAAAGCTGGCTCGCGATCCCGGCGAAATCCTCACCAAATGGTCCTCGCTCGACCCCACGCGCCGCAATTGCCTTCACTCAAATCTTCTGCACGTAGGCGAGAACGCGTCCTGCAGGAAGATGTTCATTAGCCAGCCACCGCTCCCATTCATGACGATCAGCGTCGAAGTGGCAAATGAGGCCTTGAATGAGTCACTGCAACACGGTTTTGCCCTCTCGATTGCTCAAGAATTATGGACACCAAAGGATAAAATCGTTGTGGAGACGGTTTCGCCCGCGAAGCCATGCGGATTGGGTCAAGGTACTACGCTGGGAGAACTGAAGGATAGTCTTCATGCAAGTCTCAAGGACTACCGCAAGCCTCATACAGATGCATTGTGGACCTTTGCGCGGACGGAGTCGAGACGCGCGACCAATCTGCGATGAGCTAGCGGGGAGGCAGTCAAGAGCCGGTGCAATATCCACGTGAGACCGCCCCGTCCAAAGTGGTTGCTTTCCGTCAATGGAAGTCCAGCAGGTCATCGGTAGAGCGTCTGGGGTAATGGAGACGAAGCAAAGGCTCCTTAACTTGACGTTCATGGCGTTGGGCGAAGCAGGCGCCTGCCAGTATACCGAATCTTCCGCTTGGAGGAGGGGCTCAGAATGTGGACCAAGACATCAGACACGCAGCTGCATAGCAATGAAAACGTTTCAATTGCGCTAGCTTCTCTTTCCCATCTCTATTGACCCATCATCGTCCCAGTCATCATCATTGCCTCCGACTTTGCGGCCAACCAGAATACCAGTGGCAGTGAGTCCGACAGCCACGAGAAACCAGCTCTCAAACCAGCCTTCGACAAAGCGTCCTTCCAGCGGCGCACCCAAAGCTTCCGAAATGACACTGCTGACTTCAGCCGGTAGATTGCTTCTCAGAAGCAGTGCGGAACTAATCACATACGTGCCGGCAATCTGCGAAATGATGAGAGGCAAGCTGGTCTGAGCATGCTGGAGCAGTCCTGGCGCAAAACGCGAGAAGAGACGGAAGGTCTGCAACACAGCGTTGAAAGATGCTAAAAGCATGATACCAGAAAGGAAGAAGCTGATTTGGCGAGCCCATGCGTCGCGATCTAAGTCGCTGTCCCAATGTGTTGTAAGGATTGCCAGGAGTCTATTGATCGGATCGCTGCTGGCGAAAGAGTGGTCTGGCTGTGACCATCTCCGTAAAGATGAAAGAGAAGTCGCGAAAATCCTGTATGCGCAGTAGATCGCGAAAGCCATGTTGGCGACGTTTAGCAGCCTGCCAAACTTTGTTCGCGATCGTTCTTGCTCCTCGTGTCTTGAGCGCAGGTTGCTTAGTGAGCCTGCTAATGTGAAGCGCATTGTCTCGAGCCCTGAGATCTCCATGCGCAGTGCCTTAAGTTCTTGTGCTTCGTTGGAACCACGGAAAGAGCCAACCATGCGGCCGAAGAAACCACTCTGCTCGACGGGTGAAGCGTCTTGGCTCATCTTCCGCTCAAGAGCTCGCACTCTGCTCTGCTTGGTGGCTAGCATTTCTTCAGTCGCAGAAAGACCAGCGGCCTTTCGGTTGATATCGGTATCGCGCACTGTCCTGTGCCGAACGCCGAAGGTTTGCCACAAAGATGATACAGCAGCGAAGCCGGAAAGTGAGGCCATCAGTGACACGCCAATAATGCCCACACGCTCGAGGCATGCTTCCGTGAAAGAGTGATCTTCGGAATGGCCTGACTCGGGATGATGCAGTGTGTCTCGCAGGATTGATGCTTGTGGTATGTACCAAAATACAATCAACCAGGAAGCGAAAAGTGCGACTTGGAGGATAATGCGAAGCTTCGGTCTAGTCCTGCGTGTAGATGTCGATTCCGAAGGACTTCCTAGCACGCCTTTGGCCATACCATGGATTTCCAATGCTGGCGTCACGACCAAGATCAGAACCAGCAGGGAGCTCATCGTTATCCTCAGCGCAAGTCCTCTCGCCGCTGGATTCAGGGTATCTGAGATCTCAAACAGCAAAAGCTCAATCAGGACAGCCGAAAGTCCTATGCTGGCCGAGAAGACCCATGATGCTAGCTTCGCTCTGGAAGCAGATGTAATGCGGTGGCTCCACTTTGCGCCCTTGAAAGTATCTTGCTTGAACATTGGCAATTCATGTTCTCCGCTCTTTCTCTCAAGTTGCTCGTCCGTCAATAACGGATACAGTCTGCGCTGAGCAACGTATACCGCTGCGAGCCATGTCAAGAGGAATGGTACACTGGATACCACGATTGTCGATGGTGGGGCTGAATCTAGGCTGCGTCGCATATATGCCGGCTTGCACTCATCGCAATCGTCGAGCGTGGGTAGCATGGGGACTTTTGTGAGTCCAGCTCACAGGTAACACTGTATAGTCGGAGGATATAGTGCTTGTTCGTTGAGAATACCGTCTCTGCCGATGGATGTTCGAGATAGGCACACTCTGCTTCGCACTACGGCGGGTGATCTCGATCTATTGACGATGTCTGTAAAGACGTTCTATGTGCGATCTGGCCTGCTGAGGACATTGAGGCGAACCTGTGTCGCACGACTGTATGAAAGAGGACGACGACTGCTGTCGCGTACCTTGCATGTGTGATGTGGCTGGTCTGGCCGAAAGCCGGTGACGTTTTGTACCGAGGCCGCGTCTCGCGTTGCCAAGGATTCACCTGCATGAACTGTTCACGACAAAGAGCCGGCCGAAGGAACTCCAAGGCCCGGAAAGTGACTACCTAAGCTACAACGTGCATTCAGTGAGCCCGTCTATGAGTGCTGCCTACACCTTCGAAGTTTTGTTTGTGCTGCTGTCATGCTCCAACAGCTCATCCTGCATCTCCTGCCATACTGTTTCGCTCCATACTTGTGGTTGCTGCTTCGATAGGTTTCGCTGATATGCTCTGTCGAATTCTAACCATGTACGTTTCTGAACGGGTGCAAATCTCCGTGACACGTAGAAAGACTGGTAAATGTCCCAAATATTCTCTTCCGATACCACTGGTTTCCCATGCACTCTAGGAATGTTCATCACTGCTCGTTGAACTTGCGGAATACACTTCGAGTCACAGCGACATCCAGGCCTTGTCTGAGAGATAGCTTGGTCTAACGTGATGCGACTTAGGTCTATTACAATCTTGCAAGATGACCTGTATCTGCTGTCTGGACCTTCCTGTCTCAGCCAGCATCGACGATGATTGGCAACCTCCAGGTGCCTGACGTGCTTGACGAAATCTTTCGCAATATGCTTCAGCCATAGATAGAAGCTTTCGTCGGAAGGCGCATTGAATGGCTGGTAGGGCTGATAAAGTGAAAATGTGGTTGCAGACCAGAAGACTGGCATGGCTTCGACATACATTTGCCGACACACACGAGCGATGGCTAGTTTCTGTGATGATCTCTCTGGTATGTTCACATCATCGCACAGAAACTTGTTCTTTTGGTCAGGTCCAGAGAAGTAGTGCTCGTAGATGCTTACTCTCAGCTCCGCAGGTAATGCAAGTAGATTAGTTGGATCCGTATCGATTTCCATAGTGCGAGGAGGGAGATAGCATGCGCAACACTGGGTCTTGTAGCAAGCTTGCTACCAAGCAGTGGTTCTTTTCAGCGCGATTTCTTCAGCGCAAGTGAGATGAGGAATCCGGAAAGGATCGGAGTCCGAATCAAGTGGCCCCTATCGACGAGGAGCCTTCTCCAAGCCGCTTGACGCAAGGTGGCTGCCTGATGTCTTCTGTTATGTTTCACGCGATGATCTCGTTGGATGCAAAAATCTAGCATTAAACGGCGAGAAGTGAAGTGTTGTTGTTAGAGTTCAGTCTTGATCTTGGAAGCGTGGAAGTTCGCGCAAGCACGCGGACCCTGGTTCCTAAATTTAAATCGGCCCGAGAGCTCCTCCGACGACTCTGCGAAAACTACCAGCAGTGGTTGAGCTCTCAGCACAACGCTCACCCGCCCCATCACCGACATACTGTTCTCCTGCCATTGTTCATCTTGGGCTTCCACTTCAGCAAGCTACCCATTGACAATTGGCATTGAGAATGGTTGCCGCACGACTTCTCCGCCCGGCGGCGCAGCTGCTCCGCACCACTCCTACAGCTGCTACAATCCCCCGATCGAGCTTTCAGAGAGTCGCTGCGCCAGCAGTATCGAGATGGAGGACATATGCGACTGGGTCTAAGGAGATGACCGTGAGAGAAGCTCTCAACGAGGCAATGGTAGAGGAGATGGAGAAGAACCCAAAGGTTTTCGTGCTGGGTGAGGAGGTTGCACAATACAACGGCGCGTAAGTCTTTCGCGAGATAGATAAATGTGGAGAAGAATGTGTTCAGGAACTTCGGAGGAAAAAGTTGTGGCAGGCGCGCAAAGTGTCTATCAAGGAGGAATTGAGAAACACGAGCGCGAAGAAATGATATCAGGACCAATGCTGACCACGTCTGGCTTACAGATACAAGGTCACAAAAGGCCTGTTAGACCGCTTCGGCGACAAGCGAGTTATTGACTCGCCAATTACTGAGTCTGGTTTCTGTGGTCTTACTGTGGGTGCTGCGCTTGCCGGACTTGTACCCATCTGCGAGTTCATGACCTTCAACTTCGCCATGCAAGCCATTGACCAAATCATCAACTCCGCCGCGAAAACTCACTACATGTCTGGTGGTATTCAGCCATGTAACATCACTTTCCGAGGTCCCAACGGATTTGCCGCAGGTGTTGCTGCCCAGCACTCCCAGGACTACACTGCTTGGTACGGATCCATCCCAGGTCTCAAGGTTGTCTCTCCTTACTCGGCCGAGGATGCGAAGGGTTTGTTGAAGGCCGCCATCCGGGATCCTAACCCAGTCTGTGTGCTTGAGAACGAGCTGCTCTATGGTCTGCCATTCCAGATGAGCGAGGAGGCGCAGAGTGACGATTTCGTGATTCCTGTAAGGCTACTCGAATATCACCTCGAACAGTTGGGCAGCAAGAGACTAACGGTATGCAGTTTGGTAAAGCGAAGATCGAACGCCCAGGCAAGGACCTCACAATCGTCACCCTTTCGCGATGCGTCGGTCAATCTCTTGTGGCAGCCGAGCAGTTGAAGAGCAAGTATGGCGTCGAGGCTGAGGTCATTAACCTCCGAAGTATCAAGCCAATGGATGTGGAGGCAATCATCAAATCGGTGAAGAAGACTGGACGCCTCATGGCTGTTGAGTCTGGCTTCCCAAGCTTTGGTGTCGGCGCGGAGATCATGGCTTTGACAGCCGAATACGCCTTCGACTACCTAGAGGCTCCTCCGGTCCGTGTCACGGGTGCTGAGGTTCCAACGCCATACGCCGAGAAGCTGGAGAAGATGAGCTTCCCAACCGAACAACTCATTGCAGACTACGCAGCCAAGCTTCTCCGAGTATAAGGATACTCATGCAGATGGCGTTGAGACGGCATGAGGTTGCAATAGCATCAAGCCATGATAGCAGCCCGCTCGCGTGCTAGACACGTGGCAGCTGCAAAGATAGAGAGCGCCTTCAGTGTGGCTCTTGCAGCGAGCCTTTGACCCCAGCAGTGGCGAGACATGGGTACTGTAACTGTACTTTTTTACCACGGCTTCTCATTTGTCCTGTGTTAGAGGGCAGACTTGCGTTTTTGTGTGATAGTGCATCAAGCGTGGGTGCGGGAATGGATCGGAATCAATTCAATTGCTATATTCAAATCATGGTATGCAACACAAAGATGCATTTCCAAGCTTACCACATACGTTCTATCTTCGCTTCTGCCACGCCCACTGTTATGCCAGATAGATTGCAAAAGCCATTGGCAGTGGCAATCGGACGTGGCTGCCACGCTGCTCCGCGTGTCTACGCGAGCTCTTGATGGCTGCCGGAAATGGCAGCTTGCCAATGGCGTGCCGAATCTTTGAGCGGGCTGCAGTCGTGCGAGAAGCGCTGGGTTGCTCGGAGAACCTGTTTTGCCATGTTGACAAACCATCGAGAACTTTGCACCGTTGCCCTGAATCCATGCCCGCTCCGAGATATCGTGAAAAGCGCTTAGAGATCTCGTCGGACAGGGCCGCGCTGCTGCTGTGGAACAGTCGTTCACGCATCCTTGTTCGAGTGACAGATGTCGGCACACAAGGCCTGGCTCATCTCCACGTGTTGTTCCTTGTTCTTGTGAGTGAAGCTTTACCAGGGTAAATCACTACATTCGTCCTTCTATGCATTTACGCCCAGATGTTCTTTCCTGTCTTTGATGGCGCTTGCCTCGCCACCGGGAGAGAGATGCCCAAAGCGGTTCTCAGAACTCTTCGCCGCAAGGCATTGGATCGCCCGAATTTACCTGCCGACTTCCCCACCATCTTCTCCAGGTTGTATTGGGCCTCTGCTATTCATTGTTCTGAAAGAGTCGATGGTGTTGCGAAGAGGCTGATGTGAAGTCTGGAGCGATCCGGAGCACAAAGTGGTGGCGTCCACGCGAGCGCGAAGATCGACATCTGCCACACCCACTCCTTTCCAAAGTGAAACGAAAAATGCCTGACCTCATCTCGAACTTCCGCGTCCAGACCCGCGTAACAATCATCGCCATCAAACGGAGACACTGGACGACTGCTTCCATCTCAAAAGTCACGGATATGTTCGGCGGACGTGTCTGTTTCTGCCTCCATCAGCTTTGTGATCGTCAATGGACTCAACTGCCGAATCACAGACAGACTTTTGCGCATCAGCGTCGCCATCTATTGCCAATCTCCATGCGATAGGGTCTCTGGAGTGACCGCATCTGGTCGGAGGCCCTCTTCCGGAAACGCAGACCCATGTCGCATGTAGCCAGCACCGCTCCTACAACAATACTCCTCGCTGACGTGTATACACAAGCAGACCTCGGTCTTTCTTTTCTGGATGGCTGCAGAAAGTGATCGACCTTTGACAGCCCTGTAGTAGGCGTTTGCGGTGTTGTCGATCACACACTACTAACCCTCCCCGAAGCTTTCATTCACTTTATCCGGCATGTTGACAACTGCTAGCGTCCTTCCTCCTGACTCAAGTTTCACTCGACCGATTTTCACACCCATGCTCATGCTTGTGATATATCAAGCTTTTTGTGCATGTGAGACAGCATACATGCCCCGATGTAGCGAAGAGGCGCGTTGCCTCCCAGCGTTGCTATCCTGAAGCTTGAGCGATGGCTTGGGGTTCTCTTCATGCACTGTCCTACCGGATGTTCTCGGACCCGGCCTTGTCTGCATTTCGACGCCAACGATGTGGTTCGCGGGAATGAGGAGAGGCGTTTTGTAGCCCAACGAGTGCTACTGCTGGTGTTGTTCGCGTTGGTTTGGGGGCTTCCTCGTGGCCGCCTCCTCAAATCCCTCGGCGCTTCAGGCTGTTCGCAGATTCTCATTCGTGCTTCAGTGCAGGATGTCATTCACCGCTGCATCGCTTGACCGTATGCAGTGTTCAGCTGCTTCCATCCTCATGGGTATCGGCGCCGTCCTCTGTGGAGAGACACATGGGGCTTGCCGTGCACCCTTGGTGTTTCCTCGTCAAGTGGTGGGCCGGCGCTTCCATTCAGAGCTCGCTCTTGATCGAAAGTGGTAGGACGCATAGATGACCGGAGTCTACCGAACCAAGATTGTGTCGCTTTGATTCACGCCTCTTCTCGTGGTAGGCAGGGTTGATGTCTGAATTGGTGTCACCTAACTGGTGGTGACGCTGGTGGTGGAGGGTCGTGTATGCTCTGAAACTGGATGGACAACAATAGTCGGACAGGTATATGGGTAAGGACATGCCTGGTCAAGTGCAGACCCATCAGCTCCAGCTACAGCCATCTTGGCAAAGACGCAACGAAGTTGTACATTGTCAAATTGCTGTCGATTGTCCTGAGCAGACGTGACGAGCTCCGGAGCCTCTTGTGAGTCCTGCACGGCTAGGTCTCGGCAAGAAGACATCCCAGTCTTACTATGCCAGCTTGGTCTCACGGCCCGACGAAATCACTCCCTGGCCGTCGCGACTCGGTCCTGCACGAGAACGATCCCCTACCGGATCTCAGCCTGTGGAGGGCATCGGGCCTGTCCCATCAGACGGGCAGGTCTCCTTCTAAGGCTCCACGGTCGAAACCACAAGTGGTCCCGTTCGAAGGGCAGCTTATGACCTGCTCGACCGTCGCATCCAACGCTCAGAACAGCAATGCGCCCTTCCGTCCTGCTACCCAGCATTCTATGGAGACACCATTGGTACTATCCCACCGTCCCGTGAACTTCATCTCACAACAGAAGCTTTTCACATGGATCGAACAAAGCCAGCAGCAAGATCTTGCTAGAGTGAGGACGCTTTCCTTGAGATTGACCGACATTGATCTCTCTCCACTACTTGCTGCGACGTCAAGTAGCGGAGGAGGCGAGACAGAGAGCGCATGGGGTCTATACAACACCGAGCTTGAACGACTAGACGGCGCACTTCGTTGCCTGCCCGGGCTAGAACATCTTACCATCGTTCCGCCGAGCAGGAATAAGTCGTCACTGCTGAGGGGCATCTATCGGTCGTTCCTATCACAGATACCAAAGCGCTGTCTCAAGCTACAGCATCTCATCATACACGACTTCGAAACTCTCCTCGAGACAGTCCCTGAGCTCAAGAACGTTCGCAAGGTCGATTTTGAGGAACCCACTACCGCCTCAAGCCTAAGCCGATCACCAAATTCGTTGCACAGCCGGATGATGGCGGACAAAGGAAAGGCAAAAGATGCTGTCGTCAAGATGGAAGTGGACACGGACGACGGCTAATACGGCGACAGCAGATCGCCTAGAACGACAGAAGAGGGAAGCACAGTACCACGCCGAGGGCTTTTGTGAATTGGAGAACTTGGTCGGAGACGTCCATCAGCAGTGTGACTTTTGCAAAGAACTGCCCTGTGTCAAGACCAAGGTGGAATGCATTACCAGCGCGTTACAAGGACTTCTAAGGGCATGGAATGATGAAGAGCACACTCGGGACCCGAACGAACATGGGTAATGTTAATGTTTTTCGCCTTGTGCAGAAACACCTTTTGCGTCCTCCATCTTCGAATTCAATAGTACGGTCTTTGAGAAGGAGTTTGCGGTATCAATGCCACTAAACGATGTCCGGAGAGCTGAGGCTGGAGGATACAACCCTTTACCCCATTGACCAGGCGGGTGGCACAAATGATTCCTTGCCCAGGTTGTATAACCTTCCCGATGAAAAGTAGGACCTGGTCCCACTTCCTTTGGCCGCGACGTTCACCCAAGGGGGGTGGAGATGTTCAAGAGACCAGCTTAGACGATGATGCAGGTAACAGCGCATAAGATTCCAGCTACGCCGCAGTCTTTTTCGGAGTACAGCAGTCACCTGCCTCTACCTTTCCGGTGCTCCTCAGCCGACATTCCTCAGGTGCGACATCGAGCTCATTGAGCTTCTTCGCCGCTTCATCGCAGAACTTGGCCATGGTAGTGTCCTTGCCGGAGAGACCCTCCGGATTGTGGGTCGTCCATCGGATATGAGCCTTGTTATACACATTACTCCACTCTGGATGATGTTTCGCCTTCTTGCATTCCTCTGCCACGTTGTTCATGAACTCCCTAGAGTAAGAAACCGCAGGTTAGCTAGCTATATTTCTGATCGGGAGAATGTGAAGGTCAATTTACCAAGTCGTCTTGAAGGTCTTGAATTTGAATCCTCTCTCCAATACTTTCCCATCGTTGCAGAGCTGCCACTTTCCATGATCTACCAGCTCAGAGGCCTGCGCGAGTACAGTCTCCTGATCTTCCCCTTGCGATATCGAGACGGAGCTTGCATCGACCATGACTGCTGATCTGCCTGAAAAGGCACGCGTCTGCTTCTTCCCGATCCGGCCAATTGCCAAATCCAGAACTCGCGATGCACGCAGGGCACGTACACCTAAAGCTCTGTTCACTGACATCGTACACAGCTGTGCATGAAGCTAGCTTAAGGTTTTCAGTTGACGTTGAACCCCGGTCCTAGCAACGAGATCGGCGACTGGCAATCACTCCGGCGGTGCAACCGTTTTACATTATGCAGATGTCACAAACGTATAGGAATAGTCGCAATGTCGGTCAACTTAGCCTTGTTGTTGATACCACAGTTGGCATCCGCAAACGCTTGTTCTGTGCAAGTGAAAACCTTGGTGCACGGACAGCGTTGGAACTGCTTTGTCATCGGCAATGGTAGCCGACACCGCTCTCTGTCCAACCACAAGGTCACCACCGCCTATAGTCTTCACGACCCCTTGGTTAATGCATGCATCGGCCATCCTGAACAAGGCATCTAGGTGACCAAGCATACAAGGACTTCAGTAGTGGAGACGTTGTCAAGCCATGTCTGAAGCGCATAAATTATGGGCAGGAAAGCCTCATAACCGAACGAAGAACGAAGTTGAATAACAGCTCATTCGCGCCTATCTGGGCAGTCGACAACTGTATGCATTGAAGATCAGCATATCCGCGGGGAAAAGTAATTCGAGCGTATTTGGGCCAAGCTCAAGCACCGCGACTGAGGACGATGACGCTGGCGTATTGGCAGTCCACGTCCATCGCCATTGGGAGGCGTCCATACGACTCTGGACTTGGAACGTCCTTGTCAATATTACAGACCCTTGATTTTAGCTGGCAATCCAGCTAAGCACGCGAACAATCCGCCGTCGGCCCGATGAATCCTATGCGAGCATCTGCAGGCTACGCAGTATGCTGCCTGGTGTTACGGCATTCGGCGGATACGTACCTCCGGTTCAAGAGTGAATCGAGCTCTTAAGGTCCGAGGGAAGGTAAGGTGCGTTGTCCACCATGGAGTCAGTCTGATGTACCTGCAGTTCCTACTCCGTTGGACTAACGGCACATCCTCTCGAGATGTGGTTCTCCATCCAGCATTCAAATTTGGGAGTCCGCAAATGTCAATCGAAACATCGCTATCCTTGCTTCCCCTAACGAAAAACTGATACGATATGTCTCCTCGCCCACCCAAACCGTTCTGAGCAGTCCTTGGGCGCGTTGGACTCTGTCACTCAGTACAATCCTTGGTTGGACTTTGGGGATGCACGACCCCAGTTAGAGCACAAGATCACGATTCGTGAGTGTCATTATGATCTTGCTATCCTCACTAGCTTGTTCGTGCGACGACGAAGACACCGCTCGAGACTTGTGCAGCCATGCACTTGTGGTCTGATAATCAGCAGCCTTGCAATAATTCTCCAGAATTCTCCAACTCTTACTGGGCTCCGACCGAACACCTATGCCAAGTCTGGTATTCGTACAGCGCTTAGTGACTGGGGGCGGGGCGATGCAGGAATGGGCCTGAAAATCCGCTCACTCTTCTTACTGAGTACGGCTCCGATGCAACCAACCCTCCAGGATCAACGTCGTACAAAGTTCGCTCCAAACTGTTCGGTGGACATACTCCACGGCGCAGACCCGCCCTAACATCGGGCACCTGCGGCTACCAGTCGGCTTCCTTACGCGTGAGAAGGTGTCCACGAAAGGATCCATTCTGGACCGCTCGGCACGCGCTTGTGCATGCCAGCCACAGCAGCATGTCGCGATCTTGGCAAGCTGCATGGCCGCGGATGGCTCAACTTCCGCTAACGCTGGAACGAGGTCTGGTCATCCGGAGGAATGTCCCCCTCGCGACATTAAGGTGGAGAGCTTCACTAAATTTTCGCGGCCTGCTGTCCTGCCTGTAACCAACGACTGCCAATAATGACGGTTCTCCACGGATGTTTCTCGACATGGAGGATGAGAACCTCCGGTACTCTTCAGGGATCATCAGGCCGCGACCGCTTCGTGGATTCAAGCGATCAGCATCTCTCTTTCGCGATGGATCATGTCATCGGTCCAATCACGCTACGACATAATTGTACTCGAATCTTTGACTTGTAAGCCGTCCCGGATCGTCTACAAGACGCAGCCCGCGGTGGAGAGATTGCCACGCAGCGAAAATGGGACGTGGAGCCGGTAGCACACACTTTTGATCATTACCAGGTAAGGCTAAAATCACACCCAAGAAGCCCAACTCCATAATGCCATCACAATCACTCAGTCTTGTTACCTTCCGTGCTGATACCAGTCGTACAGTACCCACTTCCACACTTCACATATCCGATGCCGCTGCCTCAGCCTCGTCAAGCAGATACGCGAACTCGCCCTGATATCCCTCATAACCACGCATAAATTCGAGCTCGGTGCTGATGAGGCCTGCCGAGCCCTTGACCGAATGAGCCGCCTCTGCAGCCGCCAATCTCTGGATCTTGACATCCTTCTTGCCACTGATCGGCTCAAGTGCAGCTCTCAACAAGTCGTTGATCTCGGTAACAGTCAAGTCGTTGTCAGCGTGGGCAAGACGCGAGACAACTTCGGCGTGAGACTCAGTCGGATGGCGACGAGGGAGCTTGCGAGAGAAGAGACAAGCGTCGAGCTCCTCCAGATTCATGATGCTGCGTGGATTGAGCAGAGTCTCCTTGGTGACAGGTGCCTTGTTGAATCCTCCATCAACAGTCGCTGGCATTGCAGGCGCAGCTGGAGCTTTGCCTTTACCCTTGCCACGAGCATTGCGAGCTGGATTGACGCGACGGCGATCGTTGGTTGACTTCTTGTTGCGGATCGGAAGAGCAGAGTCTGCGCGAGAATTTCCAGCGGCCTCGCTCTCTTCGTCACCACCGTCTTCCTCACCAGTCATCTGAGCATCAGACTCCTCAGTCAGTTCCATATCGTCGAGCTCATCTTCCTCGTCAGTGTCGTAGCCATCATTCGTCTTTCTCTTGCGTACAGCGGCGCCGCCTTGACCAGGCATAGTCTTGCCCGTGAAGTTCTTGTAAAGCTGCTTCTCGCCACGCCACTTCTCCATTTGCCAGTCACGCTGAGCACGCATTTCCGCAAGTCGAATGACACGAGCATCTTTCAACTTCTGCCGAATGATTTCACGCTCCCGCTTGATTCGATTGCGCTCTTTGCGCTCCTGGTTCTTTCGTGCAGTTTCTTCTTCGCGCTTGGCAACCATTTCTTCTCTGGCTCTCTTGCGAGCTTCTTGCTTCGCTTTCTTGAGCTCTGCGGTGATTCGAACGGCTTCTTCGTTGGCGGCGCGATCGGCCTTTGCTTTGGCGATGCGAGTTTCGCGCATCTGGCGACGTCCAGCTTGATCGTCATCGAGCTCGATTGGGAGAAGTGCGGTGCCGGCTTTGATTGCCTCGAAACGCTCTTCGCAGGCTTTGGCGGTGTACTTGCGCTTGCCCAATTTGTCGGCGAGATAGATCGACACTTCCTTCCATTTCTTTTCTTGAAGTTGCTGGTATTTTGACTCGTACTTTTTATCGACCTCGGCTTTGATGTTGGTGACCATTTCGTCCTGTAGAAATGTTAGTGACTCTGAGAAATTTTGGAGGCTGCGGGTTCGACTTACTTCTCCAATGTGCCAGTCGCTGAGTTCGTCGTCGAGTCGCTCATCCTCCCTATCCTCCAACACCTTGCGCAATCGGAGCCACCGGCTGCCTACTGTCTTGCCTACATAGCGGATCCTACCTTCTTGTTGCAGCTTCTCGGCGACGTACTCGTCGCTGTAGCCTTGTTGTTTGAGTTCGATGATTCGGCCATCATCCGAATCGTAATCAGCAGTGATCTTCTTCGAGGTGGCAGCGAGACCGCCTGGTACGCGGAGTGACTTGGCGAGATCTGGTGCTGCTCGCTTCTTTGCAGCAGCGCCCTCACCAGTCTGAGGGTTGTAGTACTAGATCGCTCCGTCAGTGTTTGAGGCTTTGCTGCCGCTGTATTCGCTCTCAAGGCCGTTCAAGCCATGTTCAGTGTGGAGTCATTACTTACTTCTGGCTCTGATTCTGCTTCGTCATCAAGATCGCGAGTGAGCTCGAACTCGCCGCGGATTTCGACGTCTGAATAGTGACCTGCTGTCAGTCGCTGCCTTTCCGTTGCGCAATGCCCGTTTTGAAGCCCAAGCCGAAACACCACTAGCGTGGCAGCCGCAATATCGCGGAAGCTTACCTTCATTTAGGGGTTTGGGTGCACCACCCCAGAACATTTCGAGGCCGTCCATGACGGCGCTTTTGAGTGTGGAAAAGATGTGTTGGTTGAAGTCGCTCTGAAAGTATGGTCGAGAAAGGTGACCAGCAAAGGGATGTCGGTGGCTTGGTTGTTGTGTCGCGAGCGGAGTTGAAAAGGTGCAGGTTGGTGACTTAAGTAGCAACAGCGCTGCGCGCGTGATCAGCT
Organism: Pseudocercospora fuligena; assembly: GCA_014298035.1. Taxonomy (NCBI): domain Eukaryota; kingdom Fungi; phylum Ascomycota; class Dothideomycetes; order Mycosphaerellales; family Mycosphaerellaceae; genus Pseudocercospora; species Pseudocercospora fuligena. Next base: position 228,495 of record JABCIY010000153.1, on the reverse strand, counting down.
CGGCGCGACTGCCTGCGTTGGTTGTCGATGTGAGGCCGTTGGCAGCGCAGACGCTGTTGCCATGTGAGAAGGAGTGAACCAGGCGACAAGGTCAGTGCACGGAACAAGAGAGTTGTTGGCTTCGCTCACGCCGCGTAGGAGACAAGTTCCGAACCCCCTCTTTCGAAAAGTGAAAGCGAGGGCGCTCAGTGAGAAGTCAGTGTCAGTTCTCGAGGTCGACTCTAGAGAGCCAGGAATGGCAAAATTCAAGTGAGTTCTTCGGCTTCACGCACAACAAGCTGAAAAGGGTCGCTCCATGTGATCGACGAGAGCAAGGGCGCGAAGTGAAGAGCAGGCCTCAACGCTCATGGCCAAGACTTCCGAAGTAAGAGCGGTGAAAGTCGAGCAGAGCGCTCCAAACCCACAAGAGCAGCTCACCGTTGCAAGCGGGAGCGAGGGCATGAATGGGAGAGCAGGCCTCACTACTCGTGGGTGACATCGCGAAAGCAGGAGAGGTGAGGGGTGAGGAGAAGGTTATAGACTCACATGAGCAGCTCACCTTTTACAGGCGGGAGCGAGGCTACTGACTGGAGAGTGGGCCTCAGTACTCGCTGTTGAAACACCTCAGAAGCGGGAATGGTGAGGAGGGAGGGTGTTGCTTGTGGATCACACGAGCAGCTCGACGCTGTAGGCGGTAGCAACGCTCCCCGTGTCGCAGCTCGATCTCTACCGTGGCTTCTCGCACAGAGAAGCAAGAGAGGATGATTCTAGTCAGGCTCACAACTCCGGAGGCTTTCCAGTCCCGCAGCGGAAGATGAAAGCCATGGATCTGAGGAGATTCCATTCCGCATGCCAAAGGGTACTCTGGGAGAGAAGAGAAACAGAGACCGGTGTAACACAGGTGAGCACCTGAGACCTCACCTGACAAGGCTCCGGGAAGTCGAGCAAGCGCTGCTTGTGGCTTTTCAGATGACATTTCGCATGAGCTGCTGCCGCCAGAGAAACCAAAATGATGTCTGAGGAAGGCCAATCCGTGTTGCAAGGTGATTGAAAGTGCTGCAGCGTCCGAACTCGGCGTTTTTCGAGGAGCACTCTATGGATGGGCAGAGCTGAGCTTGCTGAACTGCAATGCGCAGCAGAGGTCTAGAGGGCAGTCGCAGACGCCGGAGTAAGACACTTCGATACTGCTTCGGCAGCAAGGCCCGTGGTCGGACTGAGGAAGTATGGCACTTCTCGATGGCATGACGAGGGACAAAACACCTCCTGCAATTCAGATCCAACAGCTTACTGCGCCTGCAGTCTACCCATCGCAGGCAATCCGAAGACACCCCTCCCCTTGGATCTTTGCAGTAATCTTGCTCAGCATGCCTACTCTGATCAATTGCTTTTAGCGACGAAGCCGCTATCGTTGGGCACGGTTGAATTGTCGGGAATTTCAAGTCTGTGGCTGCCCGTAACTGCGAAACTTTGAACCTTCGGAAAGCTGTGTCGGCAACAAGAGTACCGCACTCATGGTCGTGGCCCCTTTCCAGAAAGACAGGTCACGCGAGATGTGCAATATGGAAGAGCTGCCGGGCGTTGGAGCTAATAGGGAGTATGTCTTTTCGTCCAACCTCTCATCTCGCAGGATACGCAGCAGCAGCTCCAGGATCTTCGTGTCTTAGACTCTGTGGTATCGAGAGGTTGTTGCCTCGGCACTGCAATGACGACTGAGCCGCATGTAGGGCGTTCGTATGGTCTTTTCAAGGATAGAGTAAAGTCCAGCCGTGACAAAGGAGTGAGGTCCAGCGCCAAGCCAGACGATTACCAAACAGGAATGGTTCCATTTGCTGCAAGATCCTGGTGGACACGCATCACCCACGCCAACTTCACGATCGCTGTGACGTAGCAAGCTCTCGAGGTGTGCGACAGCTTGACAGCTTCCTGGATCTGAAAGGCAGAAGCAGTGGCGATGCTGAAATATTATCTTTGAGGTAGGTAGCGGCATTGTTCTTGCATCCTGACATCTCCTAAGTCTCACCCTACCTATACCACAATGTCATCCTATTTCACGTTGCCATCGTTTGCGAAGGCAAAGAAGAACCAAGAAGAGCTACGGAGAAGTAATCCTCAAAATCCGGTGTTGAGAGATGAAGATGAGAAATTCCTCGAGCGGACATTATCACAAGAAAGACCTCCGCCACTCCCGGCGAGGCCTCAGGTGACGACAGTAACAGAAGAAGGCGATGAACGACCAGCGTCGCGCAAGGAAGAACAAAAGGCTCAGGATGGCGATATCATCGTACCCGAAACGCAGCCCAAGTCACCGGTGTCTCCCTCAAGCGAAGCCAAAAAGCAGAAAGACAATCCGCTCCCGAGCCAAGAAGAGGCGGAGGCAGTGACAAGGAGCTCGAATAGCAGTGTGAAGCTGGACGACGACCAGCCTCACGAGAAGCGGACATGGGCATCCTACATCCCAAATGCTATGCGACCATCATCTTCGAAAGATGCGTCCGCCGACCAGCCAGCCGATCAACGCACATGGACCGAATTCGCAGCCTCCTACGTGCCCACGCGAGAATCTCTTCCGGCATGGCTTGATCCCGCAAACTGGAAGCGAAAAGATCCAGATGCCAAGCCCGAGCCTGTCCTGAACGAAGACGGCAGTATCAACGAAGAGAAGACGAAAGAGAAGCAAGAAAAGGAGGTCTCGGTTCTGCTTGACAACCTCAATATGTCAACAGTCAACAACCGCGTCTTTGCTTTCTCAAAAGAGACCGAGAAATACTACGAACGGTTTGCACAATGTCTGAAGGACACTATGAATGGTGTGCCGACAGCATACGATGACATGGATAAGCTGATGAGGGAAGCTGGACCTACACTTGAGAAACAGTTCAAGAGCATGCCGCCTTTCGTGCAGACTTTGGTCAAGAGCCTGCCTGCCAAGCTAGGCGCCAGTCTTGCACCAGAGCTACTCGCCGCATCGAGTGAGAAGCCTGGTGCTGATGCGAAGGTGAAGCTCGAAGAAGCTAGCAAGAAGTCTGTGCAGTCTGGTGCCGGCACAAGTACACCGAAAGAAAAATCTAAGAGGAAAGTCCCTGGCATGAAGAAATTGGTGCAAGGTGGACAAGGTGTCGTTGCGACGATGTTACGCAATACCGTGAACTTTTTGACAACAAGATTCCCATTCTTGGCTAGTACCACGAATGTGGTAATGAGTCTGGCTGTCTTTAGTAAGTAATCTCCCTTCCACTTCCGTGAAATTTACTAACACTTCTCGCAGTTCTAATGTTCGTCTTCTGGTACTGCCACAAACGAGGCAAGGAAACTCGTCTCGCGAAAGAGAAAGAAGCAGAGATCGCATCTATGGATGACGATGATGACGAGAACGATGTCTCCGATTCCGACGAGAGCGATCCGGACACTAAGAAAATGGACGAGATTCTCAACCAGCCTAATCCTTCCGAGGTCCCTTTGCCGAAGACTGACACTGGTCTGGAGGAGAAATGAGGCGCTGCATCAACGAACCCCGACTTGGCTGAGAATGAGTATACGAATGTCATGAGCAATGAACAGGAATAGAGGTCTACACAGAACAGCGAAACTCAATGGTAGGATAGCGTAGATACCCCAAAAAACGGCGTTAGTGCAAATCTCTAAGATGACAATTTCAAGGTGAGCTCATTGCTTTGAACAAAATCAAGCCCGTTAATCAATGTTACGAAGGCAATCAATCTCACTGTGACCTATACATTTGGTTCCACTTTCCGGCGACTGGGCAAAGGAGGTTAGATTACTTTCCTATACTCCCCCTCCTCAACCCCATCATCCCAATTCTTCGTATAAAACTCATCAATCCTCTTAATCTTTCCCGCATCATCGAACCCAAATGTCGTAAAAATCGGAGTCACGAATCTTTTGCCTGAAGCTTTGACTGCGATTGGACCGTTTGGGACCGCGTGAAGGTCATGAGCGAAACGACCTTTCCAGATGAGTTTGGCTACTACGGTATCGGGGTTTGTTGTGAGCTCGATCGACTATTCGATGATATTGTTAGTTTAGACATGGGTTTTGAGGATAGTGAAGATGTACCTCGACGTCGACTTGTAAAGGGTCGTGGCATTGTAGCCAGACTTCTCGTACACCTACTGTTGCTTCGATGCCAATGCGGTGGATCATGTAGGCGTGATCGAAGTAGTCGACAGTGTTTGAGTGGAGGGCTTTCCAGGCTTCATCGTTCTTGCGGTCAATGAAGAGTTCTGCCCAGGCGCGTGCTGTCTTGATAGACATTGCGGTCTGACGAGGTGAGGTTGATGTGTGCGTTCGTCGTACATTGCTGGTACATGTTATCACTTTTCAGTGTTAGATGGTCTACCGATCGATTTGCCGTCTGATGGATGCCCTAAGTCGTCAGCTTCAATCCAGTATTATCACATCGGTATGTACTTCATCCCGAGAACGTCTTGCACCAATAGACAAAATTCTGTCATCAGTGCTTTACGGCCGACAGCCAATTCCTGACTCTTGCTCACGTGTCCGCGCTTCCGGATGACAAACTGGGTGTGAGAAGTGGAACGTAGACTTTCGAGGCCTGCAAATTGCTGGCAGTGCAATGCTTTTATATCAGCCTGATGCTTCTAGTGCAGGACGCGGATAACCTTCAGCAGATCGCCAGTCACACCCATGGCAGTGACGTCGCCTCCAGCACCAGCACCTTGAATGATCAATGGATTGCTTCCGTAGCGTTTGGTGTAGAAGTTTATGATGTTGTCACTACCCTTCAGTGCGGCAATTGGATGTGATGCGTCAAACTTCTCCAGGCCAACCTTGACCTGCTTCGATGGCACATCGATGCTGCCGACGAAACGTACTACCTTGCCCTCTTGCGTGGCTTCTTCCTTGATCTTATCCATTTGTGCGTCGAACTCTGGCAGTCTTTGTAAGAACTCGTCACCAGACTTGCACGATTCCAACTCCTTTGGAATGAGTGATTGCACCGGGAAAGCGGTTGGTGACTCCACGTTCAGGCCAGCTATTCTTGCCAAAATGGTGAGCTTCCGTGCGACGTCCAGTCCATTCAGATCGTCGCGTGCGTCTGGCTCAGTGTATCCCAGCTCTTTCGCATTCTTGACTTCAGCAGCGAACTTGCCGCCTCCACCGCCAAGTGGCTGGAAGGAGTTGAAGAGAAAGGACATGGTGCCAGAAAAGACACCTTCGATCTTCGTCACCTCATCGCCGGTCTCCACAAGCTCTTTCAGGGAGGAGATGACTGGCAGACCAGCACCGACTGTCGACTCGTGGAAGACGTAGCCATTGCTTGGCGAACCGGTTCCGTTGGCTGCTGAGCTGAAGATGCTTTGCCAAAGGTCGATCTTGTCTGAGAAAGCCTTCTTGTTTGGAGTGACAATGCTGATTCCTCGTTGGAGGACCAATGGATACTGCTGTGCAATGCCCTGGTCCGAAGTGTTGTCCACCAGCACGACTCTACCTGGAGCTCTTGCCAGCTGGCCGATGGTCTCATTGAATGGTGAAGGTGGTGTACCTGACTTTTCGAGTTGTTCAGCGACAGTGCTGATGTTCAATGCTTCCCAATTTGAGCTGAAAAGTTGCTTGTTGCTCCTTCGTGCGAGCACAAGGCGGAGGTCAATTGGCGGGTTCTGCTTGGAAAGACGCTGGCGGAGGAACTCGAGCTGGGAGAGGAATGCCTTGCCCACGCCGCCGACACCGACGACGGCGATGTAGATTTGTTTGGCAGACATGATGGTGTGTAAGAAGGTGAGAGATGCGTGTGAGTCTTCAGAATTGTTTTCAATGCTTTCAGCGGACCGTGACATCCCAAGCAGCTTCCAAACCTTCTAGAACGATTGATCCTCCTTCATCATCTTCCAGATACCATATTCGCAGCGATCATGTCCTCAAAGGACTCACACCTTTACAATCAAGGGCGGTCACGCAATCTCAACGGCGGCAAGGAGATATCCTCCTCGACAACATTGTCCTTCACTTCACAATTAAGCTCCCTCATCAGCTCCGGAAGCAATAGCACTTCTGCGAAAACCTCGTCCGGTCGATCCCGATCCAAGAAAGACGACATCTTCTCCACGCACAATCGGAACGCGGCTAAGCGCGCAAAACGCGACCTTGAACCCGACAACGCAGGCACATTCGAGCAGAAGCACACCACAAATGGCGAGGCACTCGATCGCGGAATATGGGAGCGCAGCAAGCGGAAGATGGAGGAGAAAGCACGTCTATATGCTGCGATGAAGCGAGGCGATATTGAAGATGCCGATGAACGGTATGCTGTGGACTTCGACACGAAATGGGCAGAGGCAAGAGCAGAAGGCAAGGAGGATCTGTCTGATGAAGACAACGACGTTGAGGATGCTGGGGAGGAAGTGGAATACGTGGACGAATTTGGTCGGACCCGGAAAGGCAGTAAACTAGATGCAATGCGCGCGCGACAGCAATCAGATCGAAAGACAGACAGCTATGGCGCGAAACCTGCTGCACCTTCGAGCATAGTCTATGGAGATGCGATTCAGCACCAGGCCTTCGACTTAGATGAGCCTCGCGCTGCACAAATGGAAGAGCTGGCGAAGAAACGAGATAAGAGCTTGACACCTCCGCCGGAGGAACACTTTGACAGCAATAAAGAGATTCGAAATAGAGGCACCGCTTTCTACCAGTTCTCTGGTGATGCTGAGCAGAGAAAGCAGCAAATGGAGAATCTGGAGCAAGAACGCGCTCAGACCGAGAAGATACGGAAGGAACGCGAGGGCAAGATGGCGGAGAGAAGAGCACAGATCGAAGCGCGGCGGAAAGAGATCCAGAGTCGCAATGCGAAGAGAAAAGCGGATGATTTTCTTGCTGACCTCGGTGCGGAAATTGGCGTTCAGCACGAACGAGATAAGCAAGAAGCAGAAGCAGCCAAAGACACTGAAGCGACGCAGGCCACAGATATGACGGATCGCATAGAGAGGGCGATTCGACAGGAGAAGGATGACTGAAAATGCACGAGGAGCCTGCGAGAAGTTCAAGTTGACACTATCAACCAAGTCCCGTTTGACTATAATGCCTGTCCTTCACAAGGCCTAGACAGGTCTGATTCATCCGGTCCGCCTTTTGTCATGGATATATCAGTGTCGCATGCGTGCATTCACAGCCGCGTCTCTCTGAACCGATGTGGTAGAGTTCGGAACACGCTGTAGTGGCGTGCATGCATGTCGGCACGTAGCGAGCTGCATGCGTGGCTGCCTTGCTACGAGCTGCGCCGCCTGCATGAGGCGAAGCTCTACTGACGATCGTGCTGTGCACATATCCTCGAAATTCACAACAAGTCATAACGTTGGGCTCTGTACGATTCGTTGATCAGATTATGAAATGGCCGAAGCACTCGCAATACTTGGAGGACTCTCCAGCATCCTTCAGATTGTAGACTTCTCTGGAAATCTGGTCAAACATGCGCGTGAGCTAGTACGCTCGTCATCAGATACCTTAAAAGACGTCTCAAGTCCTGAACGACTGGCTGTCGAATACGAAACACTGAGTTCCATCATCATCTGCTCCAAAGAACCGCACAATGCGGCACAACTCGACAGATACGGAGTGGCCATGGCAGAGTCACGGCACAGCATCGTGAAACTCGCAGAGCAATGCCAAGAGCAGGCTCAGGACCTCATTAGCGAGATCAAGAGCCTGCGCATGAGTGCTGCTGCATCTGGGTGGAGGCGACTATCAGAAGGATCAAGGAAGGCTCTACGGTTCCAGAGGAAAAAGCGGGTGCTTGAGAAAAAGCTCCAAGCTCTTCAAAGTACTGGAAGTTTGCTGCAATTAGCTTTGCAGACGGCCGCTGACGACAAAACCAACAATATTCGAAAGAGCATTCTAAGTTCTTTGAGGTACGATGCGTTGAATCAACGAGAGCAGAATATAGAGACCGCTTATGCTCAGACCTACCAATGGGCGTTGGAAAACGAATCGCTCGGAATACGCACCTGGCTAAGCAGTGACGATAAGATCTACTGGGTGACTGGTAAACCGGGTTCTGGAAAATCGACGTTCATGAAATTTCTCTACAATGAACCCCGAACGGCCGGACTTCTCAAAAGATGGGCTAAAGACTGCCCGCTCGTCGTTGCGCGGTTCTACTTTTGGTATCTCGGCACTCCCATCCAGACTTCGACTGAAGGTCTCTTGAGGAGCATGCTCTACCAACTGATCAGTGAGCTACCTGAGTTGGCGAAAGTCGCGTTCCCCATTTATTTCGACACGAGTGGCAGCCCCGTGCACCCATCAAACCACTCCTTTGAGGACCTTCTGCAGGCTCTTCGAAGGATAGCCAAATCAGCAATGCAGCTTGAATCCAAGAAGTGCTTGTGCTTCTTCACCGACGGACTTGATGAGTTTCGGGGAGATTATCTTGCGCTTGTGGACCTATTGAATGAGCTCAGCCAACGCTACGCAATCAAGCTGCTTATTTCAAGCCGGCCCTGGACTGTATTCAGCCGCGCGTATGAAGGTGTAAGTGTCTCAGAGCAATCATTGATCATCGCGACACCAAGCAAGCCCAATTTTCCCCCCTGTAGACACCAACTCCGAGTATTTCGGAGTGTTAGGTTCGCAGCGCAGCTCGTCTCGGACTACCTACTGATTGTGACACCCTCAGGTTGTCGAACATCTGCGACTTGAAGATCTGACGAAATCGGACATACACCTATATGTCCATAACAACATTCTGAATGCTCTCTCGACTGTTCGGCGCCTTTCACCACATCAGCTTTCTTACGATCATAGGGAGGTTTTGAAGCTTATCGATGACATCGTAGAGAAAGCGGAAGGGGTATTTCTGTGGATATTCCTTGTCGTGCAGGACGTTAGGAGGGGCATAGCGGAGGACGACGCGATATCTATGCTTCGACACCGTGTACAAGCATTTCCACCCGACCTGAATAAATTCTTCAAGGAATTGATCTACGACAGAGTCGATCGAGCCTACGCACAACAGACCAGCCAGGCACTTTTATTAGCGATGCTGTGTGCAGAGGAAAAGCCGAACACCAAGCTTGCCGACACGATATGTTTTCTGGATTACTGGCTCATTGTTCGTAGTCCCACCGGATTTGCGGACTCTCAATTTCCGTTCGAATGGGATCCACTACCAGAAGAAATGTCGCCACCGCAAATTTCTCGATGTGCGGACGAAACAAGACGATTCCTGAGTTCTGCGTGCAAAGATCTCCTCGTCCTGGATCAGAACTCCTCTGTCGACTTGAGGCGACGGGCACAGGTCATATTCCTACATCGTACAGTCTATGACTTCTTGCGCACCCAAGAAATATCCCAGCTTCTTCTCGCAAGAGCTCCTGCTTGCGTAAAGTCTGGCTGGATACTACACCTTCTCGCTTGGTCGAAGCTGAAGTTGCTACACTTTACTGAGACTGGCCTCTTCCAAAGTGGCGTACGAATCACGGGACATGTGCCTATTCTCGATGCTGCGCTTAGTGATCTTCATCCAGATATGTCACTAGCTTTCGTGGATGACCTTGCTACATATATCAAGGAGCACAATTGCATCGTATCCAACAGGCTAAGTAGCCAGGCTGTCCATACGTTGGCTGCATATCGTATCAATGGTCTGGTTCGTCAGTACGTTCAAAGCCATGGCGGTCAGGTTCATGACTGTGTCAATGGCGCGAGCCTTGGGATGTCGCTTGAGATCAAGTTTCGACCAAAGCATATCGATCTCGATCTTTTAGAGTTGGCTCTTGCGAAGGGAGTCCAAAATCTGCACGTGTTCTGGGATCGCGAAAAGTATCCGGCTAAATGTTGTCACACGACATGGCAATTCTTGTTACAGAGACTGTATTTCAAGACCTTGCCAACGAGCCAGGACAACGTCAACGAAGACGATGACGTAGGCTTTCTCTGGAAGGCGGCGAGGTTATACCTTCGCGCAGGAGCAAATGTTTCTGAAGTGTTCTGTACCACAGACCTTGATCCGACAACTGAACACATCCATGTATGGAAGGAAGCCAGCGACTTCTTGGAGAAAACCATGCCGCCTGAATATCACGAACCGACGCATTCAGCCATCACACACCGTCCACCTTGATACGACATTACACAGGCGTCTTTGTGCACTTCACATCGCTTTACGAATATTGTTGCTTCTTATAGCACGAGCGCCGAAAGCCCAACGCTCCAATCTCGCCGCCTTCGTGTTACTGACTTTGGACGAAGAGAGAAGTCAGGGATGTTTTGATCGCCCATAGTCGTGGTAACCGGGCGCTATGTCCGCCATTTCTAGGGCGAATGAAGGAGAACGACCCTTCCCAAGTTCATATCAGAAACATATGATCGCCAAGCAATCGTCTGCCAAAGCAAGGTCCCTGTCACTTGGCGACGTTGGAAGGCTTTTCGTGGTCGAAGCTTCGCACTTGGCCTTGTGAGGGCTCATTGACATGCAACTTGATGTATGTATCAACGCACCAAAGGTCGTTTGTAATGTCGACACACCATAAATGGTCCTGCTCACACTCTGGTCTGCTATGAATGCAAGCTGAGTCAGCAGCTTGGAGTGACTCCGGCTAGGCCTCTTATCGTCTCGCTTATAACAGCCACATTCTTCATGCTATCTACACATTTGGACATAGAGTTCTACCCTGCAGATGTGCGTGCGTACTAGGTCTGTTTGAGGACTATGGCGCACTGAACACTTCGTCTTCAGCTGCGTTGTTCAGAATGCGTTGGGCGATGCAAAACTGATCACGTACACTCACTTGAGCAGGACATCTACGCCAACGGCAAGGAGAAGCCATCTCGGCTGACGAAGTCGTGTGCTTGCAGGCTGACGGAAGATGGATTCTGCGGCCAAGTGGAAACGCACCATCTACATCGTGACAGGACTGATCATCGTGTCCTTGATCTTCTTCTCCAACGACGACCTCCGTGATGCCGCCACTCCAACATTCTCAACAACACGAAAAGGCCGACTTCTACCTTGGAACCAGCTCCCGAAAGGCCCAGATGGCGAATTCATCGACAATCTCTCAGACGCACAATGCGACTTCGCCTTCCCAGATCTGTACCACGAAATCGACCGCGCCACTTCATACTGGAAACAACGCAACCACAACATCACCAAATAAGACGTTCGCATCGATTGGTTCCACTCCGCCTTCCGCCTCCTAATCCACAAAAACCAAATCCGAATCCTAGAAAGCAAATCTGCATTCGGAAGCGCAATGTCTCGAGCCCGCTGCATGGACATCATCTTCCTCTTACACCGAGCCCTCGAAAGCGCAACAGCAGCAGGCGAAGTCCTCCCCACCGTAGAACTCGCCTTCACAATCCCCGACATAACCGAAATGCCCAACTCCACAACCCACACAGCCCCTCAACTGGAACCGTCGCATCAACGACACAAACCACGAACGACACTGGATGATCCCCAACTTCTCAATGTGGCGCCGCGACGGCGACCTCTCATACCCAGAATCCAGAATCGCAGCTCAAAAACAAGACTTACCTTTTACTTCCAAAATCCCGAAACTTGTCTGGAGAGGCGCAATCTGGGTGAATCATGTCCGAAGCGCCCTCTTCAACGTGACGCGAGGGAAACCTTGGGCAGATGTTGAGAAAGTCGCAGGAGAAGATGGGAAAGAATTCTATTTATCTAATGATGAGTTGTGCAAATATGCTATGACAGTTCATACAGAAGGAATCTCGTACAGCGCGAGGCTGGATTGGCTTACTTCTTGTAATTCTTTGCTTTTTGTTCATGAGTTGGAATGGGATATGTTGTATTATCACCTTTTGCAACCTTCAGGTCCGGAGCAGAATTTTGTGGCTGTACAACGAGATTTCTCTGATCTTGAAGAGAAGGTGGAGTCCTTTTTGAAGAATCCAGGAGAGGCGGAAAGGATTTTTCGGAATTCGGTGAGCACGTTTAGGGAGAGGTATCTTACGAGGGCTGCTGTGAGTTGTTATTTTGGGAGGTTGATTCGGGGGTATTCGGAGGTGAGTTTTGTTCCGGAGGTTGAGAGGACAACGGGTGATGGAAAGGGGAGGTTGTTGAGAGGGTTGCCGTATGAGATGTTTATGATTGGGGTTAAGGATTTTGGGGATGGGGAGGCGTAGCTATGTGTACGAGTTGGTATCGAGGGAGTGCAATCACCGAGTCATATGTTCTGGAGTCGTTTCTGATTGATCTCTTGGAGCTACTGAGTCGTGACCGCTTGTCAGAGAGACTTTCCTAGAATGGAGCTGCAAAGCGACGGAGGTGGAGGTGAGGATGGAAAGATCACATCGACTTCTCCATCAACAGCTCAGTGTGGTACAGCTGTAACGGCAGGTTGCAGCTGAAGGACCGAGCGCCGAGGCTTCATAATGAGAGCGAAGGAGTTTGAGAAGCTGTGAGCGGAGGTCAATGAGCGGAGGTGAATTTGGATGCTTGTAGTTCATACTGTATTCTATCTGACAGTGCATTCCCTACCTTTTCGATGGAAGGCTTTGTCTCTGCCCAATGGAGACCAATCTGAAGAAACGCCCTTCAACATGCGAAATGTACCTACCTTCCAATCAATGAGAACGAACCGGGAGACTTAAATGCACAAGCCTGATCAAGGCAGTCACCACTGACCTGTACCTGCTACTCCTCCACATCCATAGCATCACCATCATCAGTCTCCTTTGGCAAAGCCAGGTTAGCCATACTAGCACATCGTGGTAGACCGGAGAAAGCAGCAGCACCAGCTGGAGGCTCTGCAGATGAGAGTCCACCAAACGAGTTGACCATCTTAAAATAGTCTTTCTTGGCTTGCTGACTGGCAATACTGATGGTGCCGCTGATCATGAGCAACACGGCTCTAGTGAACCATGTCAGGAGGAAGAATCGGTAATTCAGAGGAGCGATGTTGAAGATGTGATCGCTTCTGTCCTCTTGTGGGATGCCATGATACTCCTTAAGAGCACCAATTGCGATGCGTGTGAGCAGAGCGATGGTGCGCGCTGTTTGGACCGTAATGACGAGTCCGTCGACCTTGAAGTACTTGTTGAGGGCATGCAGAATGATGTCGGTCTCTTTAGTCACTGCACCATGAACGGGGTTCTGTGCCTGATGCATCACTGAAGCTGGCAGCACGAGTGAGTGCAATGCTGTGTTAAAGGCCTGCTTGAAATGGATGTTGAAGATTCGAAACTGCTTGAACTGTTCCGGCAGCATTTTCGCTTCGAGGGTGGCGTAGCCGATGGCTTCCTACTCCCATTTGACGCGCTCGAGGCAGTCGTGGAAGTACGAGAGCCGAATGTCATCGTTGCTGGTCATGACACGTGCATCGCAGCGCTCGCAGATGAAGCGCTTGCAGTCATCCTCGGTCCACTGGTCGATATTGAGAACGTCGAACTCCTTTCCGCACGCTAGATGCTTGACAGTCTGCCAGGAAATGTCATCGTATTCGAGAGGCAGGTCGATGCGCTCAATTCGCCTATTCAGGACTTCAAGGTAAGGCTCGGCAGGATGAGTGTTCCAGCGGCTTTCAAGGTGTTGAATGTCCCTCGCTTCGGCTGCAAAGTCTTGCTCAAGCATCGCCTTCGACACGACCAAAAAGGTGAGGTCATTAGATCGAAAGATCAGAGAGCGAAGATCTGCTGCCCAGGGCTTTTTCTCCTTGTACTCAACGTAGTGCAGAAGTTCTAAGAAGAGCTTTTCCTCGTACTCGAAGTCTTCGCGCTGAATAGCCGATTTTCCTTGCCGAGAAATGAAGACAGTGGTCAGGCGAAAGCGATACATCGGACGACTGTAGTCTTCCTTGTCGAAGTATCGGATGATCTGCATCTCGGTTGTTCCAGCACATTGCTGCAAGGCTTGTACAGCTTCCAATATGCTGAGAGACCGCTGAGTAGCTGGAGCGGAATTCATGGTCTCAGCTGGCTTTGCCGGGATTCGGGACGTCAGGACGAGCGCTTGTCGCTCAAGCATGAAGGTGTTGATTTTCGGCTTGACTCGGTGTTGAAGGTACTGCGGGTACACTGGACCGAATGTAATGCCTGGCGGAAGCAGCTCGTATGCTGGAAACTTGTATCGGATTTCGTGATGACGGCTCTTGGTGCCGACAGTGCGTGTTCCGAAGATCTTTTGAATGGAAGTATCGTGCGAAACGCTACAAGTGTGTAGCGCGTTGACGAGTTCTTCCTCTGGGATCTTGGCTTGGGCATTTTTGATGTCAAGAGAGCCGAGTGCCAAAGCTAGCTCAGCAGTCTTCAAGTTTGCTGAGTGCAGTGACATGGTCGCAGTGTTGTATTTGCGGGTGTGTTGGATGGTAGCGGTGTGTTCGAGGTTATTCTAGTCCTGCGAATGAGAGCACAGTGCGAAGGGCTTTGGTACCGGCGAAGCGCTCTGGTACTGTGTTCGGAGAAGTAGTGATCGTTGCTGACTCTCTGTGTGGAGGATCGGAATGGAAGATAGATCGAGTCTAAAAACATCGCGGAGTGACAGATCTGCAGATCTTCACTAGATTCTCGTTCACTTTCACGGAGCCTTTGTCCTCGGGAAAGCCTTTGTTTTCACGGACAAGGATGGGCTGAAGAATGCCATTGTGCCTCTGAATACAAGCCGGTCATTGTCGTAACGCGAGCAGGTCATCGTTTCAACAGCACCAGACTCTGCCATAATGTTCGCTGGAATTGAGAATCGGCGCCGTTTAGGAGTGAGATACAGGTCCAGATCCTATCTTGCTACAAGCGAGACGATCTCTCGTCGCAAAGATTGTCTGAACATTGTCGGAAACTCTGCTAGATAGTCTTGCAATTGGACTTTGGCACAATGCTTTGTCATACGGCGCAGTGCATCACTTGGGCCAGTGGAGCATTGTTGGCGACCAATCGTGCTTATTGCGGCCGGCAGCGTAGAACAGCTCTCTTGTTCATACACAATGGCCCTCGACTGCAAAGACTATACCACTGTATGAGTCTGCGTAGTAGCCATTGTATGTATCAGCTCCAGCTGAGTCTGGTGTACTGGTAGGCCATGATCTCAAAGGAGCTTATGTTGCAGTCTTGGCGTGATAGGCGATAGCAGCCGGAGGTGTATACTATGCTTCGTGGTCGTAATGGTATATCGTATAGTTAGCCAAGGTTCTCCTCAAGTGTGGTGGCTACGTTATAGTTGTCCGTATCGGGGCTCGAAGGATTCCGTGCCTGGAGTCACAAGGCAGCAGCTGAAAGCACGGACCACGCAATCGACTACTTCTGTGCCACATTGCGCTTTGGTTCGACTATCGCATTTTCGGGACCTTTATTCAGTGTTAGAATGGTTGCAAGAATCCGAAGTCGAGCCCTGTCAAGCACAACGCAGGGTGTGGTGAAGCGGAATGCTCGCAAAAAGGTAGGCTGTTCCCTCGAGACGACCAGTCGAGTGATCTAATGTCCCGAGATAGACAAAGAGACCATACGGGAAAATGGCAGCACGGCAAATCCTCCAGAGCGTCCGAATGACTCGTAATATGCACCTAAACAATGCTCGTCAAGCTGTCTTGCAAACCGCGGAATTGCTGGAAGAAATCTTTTTGTACCTTCCAGTGGTTGACCTATGGCGACTTCAAGGCGTTTGTAAACAGTTTCTGGACTTGACTCAGACATCTCAAAGAGTAAAATCAGCCATGCTTCTGACTCCTGATCCGAACTTGCCACGACCTTGCTGGAAGGCTCGCTTGAACCAAAACACCAGCACGTACGAGACAGTGGTTTCAAGTCATACGGAGCAGTCTGCGTGGATACCCGGATGGCCAGAGAAGAGGCGGACGCCTGCTCAGCTAGCGCCAATGCTGAAGTTGCGCGAGGACCAGATGATGCGACCAGATGATGTTTCCTATCGTACGAATTCCGCCTGGCGTTTGCAGTACTGGGCAGATGAACAGGTGAGGTTCAAAGTGGGACCAGACCTGTCTTCGAACGCTCCTTGGGAGGATTGTTTCGTGACGGATCCGGCATGTTTCAGCATTGCTGCCAGTGTCCGACTCACAGTACAACACCACGGCAAGGAATACGCACAATTTCGGGTTACTGCCAACATTAAGAACGATGATGGCATCAAAGTTGGCGAGGTGCTCAGATCGCCAATGAACTCGGCCGCTGGAATGGAGTGGTGGGATGATGGACGATACTTTAGGAAATCGGATGTGATCCCATCTCAGATAATCGGCAAAGTTGAGAAGAAGTTTCGCTGCAAGGCGGAATTGGACATTGAGCGAAGTTGGTTCATCTTGAATGGCATGGTTGTGCCTTGCGAGGAGGAGTGGCTAAGATACCGGCTCAGCTAGGAATATTTGGCGCCCGACCTCGAGGTTGGGCTCGAAACCGAGATGATTTTGATGAAGCTCTGTCAGTGTGGCGGCGGTCGCTTCTTCCCAGGGTTTCTTCGGCCTGATTTACCGTACATAGGAAGTAGACATAGCAGTTCGAGGACTGCTCCATTGTCACCAGAACAGGCCTCTCATAAAGATGTCGTCTTGTCGGTACGCGATGGCAGAGTGGATGGCTTGTAAGGAGAATGTTGTAGCGCGCAAGGGCTTGGCGGCCAAAGTCTCGATGTCGGAGCTGTGTTGCTGCACCGGCCCGAACATCGGCAAGCTCTCGATGCCAGCCATCAACGCCACGACTCCAAGTCATCTCAGCCTCTCCGTGAACTCGCCATGGAGATCGCCCGGCAGGTCACCCATGGACGTAAGAAGTATGTCCTACGCGAGCACGGCTCCTGAGCGACCTCGCCATCGCTGAGGCCAGATGATGCAACGGCGCAACATGAACAAGAGCTGCGCATACTTAAGAGCATAAACCGCATGCGGCGGAGCTGAAAACAGGTAAGAAAAAGGTCTAAACATCAACTCCCCAAAGGTCCGCGACATCATGTCTACTTCTCCAAGTAATCCCGAAGGTGTGACCGGCCAGCTCTGCAACTGGATTCACAACACGAATTTCGCAGATATTCCATCAGAAGTCATCGAGCGAGCGAAGTATCTCATCCTGGATGGCATAGCATGTGCTATAGTCGCATCTCACCTACCATGGTCCGAGACTGCCGCCAATGGCATCTTCAAAATGGAGCCAGCCGGCCAGTGCACGGTCATCGGATGGAAAGGCAAGAAGCTATCGCCTGTTGCTGCTGCGATCCTGAACAGCACATTCACCCAAGGCTTCGAGTTGGATGACTATCACTCTAGGGCTCCGCTGCATTCGAATTCGATTATTGTGCCTGCCCTTTTCGCTGCCGCTGAGTCGACAGAATACTCTGCTGAATCTTTCTCTGGCGAAGACTTCCTGAAGGCGTACATTATTGGCTGTGAGGTCGGACCACGAGTCGGTCTCGCGCTTCGTGGTGGTGACTTGTTGTCCAGAGGATGGCATAGCGGCGCTGTGCAGGGCCCTTCAGCATGCGCAGCGGCAGTATCCTCTTTTCTCGGCCTCACTCCAGCTCAAACAGAATCAGCTCTCGGTATCGCATGCACACAGGCTGGCGGTCTTATGTCCGCTCAATTCGGATCCATGGCCAAACGGATGCAGCATGGCTTCGCTTCTCGAAATGGCTTGTTCGGAGCATTAATGGCCAAGGAGAACTACACTGGCATCCAAGAAGTATACGAAGTGCCATACGGTGGCTTTCTCAGCTGCTTCGGTCAAGGCATTACTCAGGAGCCCAAGACACTTCCACAGGAGTTGATTAAAGGCCTTGGCTCCAGATGGGAAATCCATGGCATTAGAGTCAAGCTTCACGCTGCAATGGCTGCTTTGCATAGCACGATCGATTGTGTCGAGAATCTGCAGAAGGCACATCCAGAAAGATTCGCTGCCGACAAGCTCGATGGAATCGTTTCTATCAAGACACTGCACGGCAAACCAGCTCACGAACATGGCGGCTGGATCGCGCCTCCAGACAAGCCACTCACCAGCACTGGAGCTCAGATGTCAATTCAGTATGCCGCAGCTGCCCAGCTTCTCGACAGAGAAGTACTCATGGCGCAGTATGGTGCAAGCAAGCTCAATCGGCCAGAGATTAGAGATCTGATGTCTCGTATCCATCCTGAGCATGATACAGCTCTTGATCAAGGCGACGATGCTTTGTTCAAGACAATAGTCGTGGTGAAATTCAAAGACGGTAGCGAGCTCAAAGAGACCGTCGATGCGCCTAAAGGTATTGATCCTCCAGCAAGTAGCGGGGACATTGTCAATAAATGGAGGATGCTGGTAAAAGATATTCTGAGTAATGAGAGGAGAGACGAGATTGAGAAGAAGGTGCTTGGCCTGGACAAGCTGAGCGATGTCAAAGAGCTGATTGATCTGCTCGGGGACAATGTCAAATGCCCCATTGATGTATAGCACTGTATGTAGGATATACAGATACGACCTTGCTTTAAACAACACACTATTTCCAGTGCGAAGAAGGACACATATCTTCGGCTGAAGTCTGAGACAGCACAATCTGCTCATGCATTCTCTCGACTTCTTCCCTCCCACACTCGACCAAGATATTTCCTCCTTGACTTCCTGCTCAGATGGAATGGCCACATACAGCGTCCAGAAGAGTAGAGCGCTTCACAAATCTAAGCATCTCAGGCATGCACTCGCCACATTTCCCACAAGGATGAATTCCAACCCTCTCAAGAACCCCCCATCCCCACAGGCCTCTTCAACTCCGCCGACCCTCTAGTAGCCATACTCCCACTCCTCTTCCTCAACCCAAACGCACTCTTCAAATCCTCCTTCAACCCCATAAAAAAGTCCTCTGAGCCTAACTCATCAATCTCCTTCTCACTAGCCCACCAAGCCTCACTACAAACATACCCATCCTTCTTAACATTTCCCGTCTCCTCCACAGACCACAAAAAGCTCGCTCTCAACCAAACCGAATCACTCAAATCCTTCGGCTGCACAGCCGTAAGGAGCGCAGTAGCAGATTTGCTGGCTCTCAGTCGACTCGGATCTACTCCAACTTGTGTCCTCGCAGCTACACGGACATATTCATCGACTGAGATTTCGTCGTCGATGGGCTTATCGATTCGGGAATTTAATAAGTTTTCTAATCCGTGGTCTTCGGACTGGCGTAAGAGTCGGAAGAGTGGGACTCCGATTTTGTCTTTCCAGGATTTTACTGCGTCGGTGAGTTTTATTAAGAGGACTTTGTCTTCGTGGAAGATTAGATTGCAGACTACGAGGACGTCGAGCTTTTTTAGACCGAGTTGATGGGCGTGGTAGTCTAGGTAGGCTTCTGCGTGGTCTGTGACGTCGGCTGTGAAGCCGCTGTCTACGCTTTCTTCGATTGCTGCTCCGTTGTCTGACATATTTCTTGGTTTGTGATGTGTGTCTGGATGCTGATTTGTTTGGGCTATTGCAATGGAAGCTTTCTGTATGTTTGAGAATATGAGACTGCTAGCGTGAAGGAAGCCAAGCTAAAACGCAACGACGTAATTTGTATTGGCTCAACCTCCGCATCCTGTTCAGGTCAGCTTGGCGAATGAGACGATCTGTGTATATGGACATTTCTGCGAATGAGGTTGCTGAACCAAACTACGCCAGCCCCCAACGTCACTCCACAGCCGCGATCCAAGCCAGTGCGGAGCAAGATCCGAGCCGTCATTAGTGTTGCGTTTCGAGCTCTTGGGTGACAGCTTTCTCTATTCATCTTTTTGCAGACAGTATGATTCCCAAGACTGAGCACAATTGGTGTCGTATGAAATGCCTCAGCACTGTGCATGCTCCGTCATGCCTTGCAAGAATAGATCCTTCTCAGTCTGCACCGCTTTTCGATCCCTCACTCTTTGCCACTCGCGATCCAACATACCGAACTGAAGATCATCCCACCAGCGCCCACGGTGATACAGCATTTCTCGACTTGTACCCTCGTGCTTGAAACCAATCCTCTCATACAAGCGGCGTGCTCCCTCATTATACTCGAAACATTGGATTGCCACTCTGTGCATGCCAGCTGTCTCAAATGCCCACTCCAGGATCCATTCGATCGCTTCAGTCCCGTAGCCCTGACCTTGGTACGGCTTGATGATATCGATTCCAATTTCCGTGTATCTATGGTGGCCGAGATGCGAGCGAACAGGCGACAAGTGCATTGCGCCGATCGGGACCGCCTTTGACTTTTCGTCTGCTGGTGCGAGGCAGATCACCACGCCGATGAGAGCTTCCTCGGCACAATGCTTCATGTAGCTGATGGCATCCTTCTTGGATTGTGGTCTCGCGATCGCAGCATTGGAATTCCGCCAAGCTATTGGGTCTTGCTGAATGGTCAAGAAGAAAGCTTCATCTTCAGCTGGCTCGACGGCGCGATAGATAAGTCGTTTGGAGCTAAACGGGTCGACTTCTTCCATTGCTTCGGGACTTTCTGTCTTTGGATCACCGGAGTTCGAGAGATCGCTGGCATATATGCTCGAAGAGTGAGATCTAGACTGTATAGAGACACCGCCTTTTTTCTGGACGAAGGCGTTGCGGTGCCTCGAACTACCGGCGATGTCTTCGACCAAAAGGCCTTGAACGCTTTCGCTGTCAGCTGGTGTGGCGCTGCAATATTTCCACCCGTCGTGGGAATGCAGGAGAAGTATTCAAAGTCGAAGTTAGATCCGCGAAGCTAAGGTTCAAATTCGGCTGACTAATCGCCTTCTCGCTTGTCATCGTCGCGGTAGACGACCAGCTCTCTTCGTGCGAGTTATGCAGTCTTCTCAGTCGGCATACTGAGAGTCGAGACTCTGGAGATCATAGACAGTCAGAGAAATGGTAAGTCCACTCATGGAGGTGACGAGCAACACCAGTAGTCTGGGAAGATCCTATCTTCTGAGACCAGGGTATAGAGACTGTGTTCGCACACCATGTTCGTGGTCAAAGGCCTTCAAAAGGCCTACAAGGTGGACCGCTGCAGCTGCGACAACGAGTGCGTGAAAGATCTGGTGAGAACTGCCAAGGATGTCAAAGGTGCCTGGCTTCCATCGTTCTGGGATACGAGCCTTCGACAGAATCAGCATAGTCACTTCAGGCTCTGAACTCGTGCTTACGGCATATATCATGGCTCCAATGATGTAAAGCAAGCCCTGGGTGATCAGCCAAGACAACGCGATACGACGCTCGACCTCTGCCCAGCCATGAATGCTCAACCCATGCAAGACCGGAAATACTGCGCTCAGACCCATCATCACGAACATGAACGCTCGGAAGGGTCTCCAAGAGGGGGAGCGGAACTTCGGGTGAAGCACGACAACCATAGTACCAGCCCCGATCGTGGTGATCATTGACCAGTACAGATTGATCAAATTAGGTTCTGCGCTGAAGCCATAGTAGATAGATGGTATGAAGCTACCCCAGATCAAGAACACAATGCCTATATAGTCCAGCCTGTTGCCAAATTTTGCCACAGCATGGGAGTGATTCGATATGGTGTGGTAGGTAGCGCTCATGCCAAGACAAGCGACAGCTCCTAGAAAGAAGCAGGAGAAGACCATCACATCTTCGGTGGTCGCCATCTCGAATCTTGGTTTAATGCTGAAATAGAGCCTCACTCCTGCTGAGCCTGCCAGAAGAGCACCGATAAGATGGGTCCATATGTTGATAGTCTCGTTATGCCAGCTGCCGATACTTGCGGCGGACTTCGAGTAGGAGTTCGATGGAGGCCGATATCCGCTATGAATGAATTGATTGTCTTGCATCCATTCTGGTAGTTGGTCCCATAGAATTGTTAAAGCCTTTTCCACTTTCTTCTCGGCAGTCTGTACTGCATCGTGAACATCGGCAGAAGATGCGTTCGTCTTCTCTTCTGCAACGCCTGCCATCGCACAAGATAGAATAAGATCAGAGCACAACAAGTTGACCTACACCTCGCAGAACATGGTTGGACAATCTATATATATGTGGTGGTGGAGCGATTGTGAAGGTTGAGACGCGAAACACGTCAGGGAGGAGCGGACGCACGGGCCTTCCTCGTTCTCGCCTTTGCACCTCCCTTGTTTGGCTACAGCTTCCATCAAACAACATCAATGCTCCATCTCGATCATATCATTCGAGCTCGCTTGCAGTCTCTTGGTATCTTGCATATGATCAGATTGGGGCCAAGCCCTTTGCGAACTTGTTCTGGACCCAGCTGCTCTACGTTCGCAAGCATCCATAATGGCAAATCAAGTGCGACCTCCTGCGAGGCGAGGTCCTTCAGGCGCTTGGAACAGACTCAAGCCTATGCCTATGGATCCACTTGATGCATATGGACTGCCATCGAAAGGAGAGACAAGGTGCTTAATCAAGATCTGAAGCTGTCTCTACAATGCTGACAGGCTATGGAGATTACACGACTACAAAGCACAAGAAGCATATTTCAGAGAGATCAAAGGACGGTATATGAAGTTCTGCGCTTCTGCAGGAGGAGGCGAAGGACTCGAAGAAGCCTTGTCTTCTCTCAGTATCCAGGACTCGACTCCTCTCACGGGGTCTAAGAAGAGTACGCAAACGCAAGAACGACCACAACTTCCGCATCGACCTTCTGCTACGGAACGGCCGAATGACTTACCCAACATCCTCCTCGCCATGCGAAAACTGCGGGAAGCTGTCCTTGGATCTCGTCGAGTCGACAATTTCGCACAGCGAGCATATATGTTCATCATCCACGCCAGCATCCTGACGAAATCTTGGGAATCATATCTACCAGCGTTGCGATATCTCTTGAGGACGATCCACATCCATACACCCTTGTCAGATCCTGAGCTTCAGGAGTTCTCAGGCTACCACGTCCTTGATCTGAGCTGCCGACAAAACGAACTACTAGATGCATTCGCAGTCAAGCTTCGCTTCAAGCAAAAAGATCGAAGAGTAAATGCTGTCCTCAACTCATTAGTCCGAGATGACTGGGTTCGATTCTGGCGAATGAGGCGAGTAGTCGACGGGTATCAGCGAGCGATTATGGAATTTGCGGTTGATCGTATGCGACTCCATGCACTCAAATGCTTGGGCAGAGGCTATATGCAGGCCGACAAAGCGTATGTTGAGCGAAGTGGAGACTCTTCTTGGAATGATCTGGTCAAGAATGGGTGCGGGTGGCAGTTGCAGGAAAGCGGAGTCGTTATGATCAGGAAGCCAAGGCCGAAGTGATTGGCCTGGAGTGAAGAAGGGCAATAGTCGGTCTCAATACCGAAAGTGTCAATCCACGGTGCTGCTTCCAAACATTCACGGCTTTCTCTGGTACGCTGGCTCTTCGACTTGTATTCAAATTTTGAATGCATTGATTGTCCGACAGTGGCGATTGCAGTAAACGGTATCAGTCACCGCACAGTCTCAAAAGTTTAACCCACATTATGGACCCAGACTACGCGAGTTGAATCACGCAGCCATGATATGTGAGAAGAATGTAGAGCATACTTTAGGTCGATGGTATGGCAGCTCGCTCTTGAAACCATATCGGTCCAGACTTTCTCCGTAATGCCGGTCCTCCATTCTCCAGGTTGGCAACACGATGAGCTCTCATTTGGACAATGTCTCCATAAGCCTCAAACTCCCCGCATGAATCAATTCACGAGGAGGTGGATACATTCCTTCCTGTTCCACCAGACCGAAATCAAGATCGTAAGCATAATTGCTGCAACAATCACCAATGACTTCGCTGGCTGAATACAGGGAGGCTGTACAGAAGACAGCCGCCGCTGCAACATCATTCTTTTGCTGCTCGTCACCAACAGACCCTGGTTTGATCAGTTCTAAGTCTCTCGTTATGCCGATACTTTCTCACTAGTCTTAGCTTCGGGTCGATCTGTATGTGTTGCAATTGCAGTGGTCGATTGTATGCGGACATTGATGAAATGAACGTCTCCATGAATTGCTCGAGCTCGACTTCGAGTCACGGTCCTTGTATAATGTTTGTTGATCCCACGATGCGGCATAGATGCTTGCGAGGCGTTCTTGGGTTGATCGTGCCTTATTTTGTGTAGATCACTGCTAGACAGGTGAGAGTATTCGGCTCGGAAAAATCTTGATTGTTGAGGTAAAATATGTTGCAAAATGTTGAGTTGTTTGTAGCAGCTATCTAATCAGGTTGCTTCAGAGGTTCTCGTACTAGGGAGGAATTTGTCCTTTTGAGCACCCTCTGGACATACACCGACCTCAGCCAGTGACAGCTCCGGCACAAACAAGTGTCGTCCAATTGAGCATAGGTAGGTGACACAAGGGGCTTACATCGTGCGACTTGCTGCCCTTTTCTCCTCCGTTGCCGACCCGTGGTCGATGTGTACCTGGAATGGTTAGCGCAATATCAATGGAAGGCTTGGTAGACTACTTGCCAGAGATTGGAGTTCTGACCATAGCAAGCTGTTTTTACTTTGTCGAAAGGACAGATGGCGATGCGAGCAACTCAAGATGCATGAGGGCACGCGACTCAAGAAGTGGTTGATATTTCGAGGCGAAAAGGTTGCGGCGAGCAAAGTTGGGACTTTTTAGCCAAATGAACCAAGCTCTCAATCCTTCATCAACCTGCGCTCCTCCGCAGTCGGTACAAGCACTCCGTGCAACTCCACCCAGCTATAGCTTCTGATGCTAACTTTCCATCCTGGTCCCGTCTTTGGATTGTGTTCTGAGTGATAGGCCAGCATCTCGCCCATGCTATCGTCGGAAACTTGAGTCGACCAGGGTTTGGTGATGCGCCTGTATTCAGCTTGCAGCATAGCGGACACCATGTCTCCCAAAGTGATCGGCTCGTCATAACAAATCGTAAATTGGGAGGTGCCAATTATGTCGCCGAATCTCCACGGGATGTAGCAATAGATTGCATTGACAGGAGCTTCCGAAAGATATGTTTTCGCTGCCTCATATTGGATTGTCGGATTGTTGATGATGTCTTCGATGAGTTGCAGAGCACGTGTAGAGAATTTGATGTAGGTGCGGTCCCTCTGAGAGTGCTCCAAGCCGCGATAGTATTTCCTGTCCTCGGGGATGCCAAGTATTGGACATACTTCTGGCAAGGCGATGAAAGATATGGATGGATTTGTGCTCCGAGCAAGAGAGATCTTAGGCTCGAGCTTAGAGCGTGCCTGCTTGATTACAGCCCTCACAGACTCGGAGCTGCGAGTAAACTTGGTCTGGGTGCCGCTCACAGTACGAGTCCAAACCTCGGTGTGGTTCCTAGACCTACGGAAGAGCTTTTCTGCAATGAGGGTGGAGTCTTTAATACAGTCGCTGAATCGATGGGAGACACGCTGGCAGCGCAGGATCTCAAACATTGGCAGGTGGACCAATATGTTCTCCAACAGCTCAGTGGTGTCGAAGACTGCACGCCTGGCAGCATCGGTAGTCATAGATCTAGTCGCGCGCCGCTCAGTGTGGTCGATGGTATTTTGCTTTTGTGCGTAGTCAGCGGCACAATCTTGAGCGCTTCATAAATCTGCATACCTTGCATCCCATGTAGTTCTTGTCGCCATCTTCGCTGTCGCGTTTGCTGCGCTTGCGCTTCCTGGTAGCCATGTTGGGCTATGAGTCGCTGAAGTTGCCTTTTGGTCGGCAATTATGTTGTATCGAGGAGAATGACAAGTGCTTGAGAAGCTCCGGTCTCCGCGCGAGTCTGGTCCGTGCATACCGTCCCTACCCGGCAAGTCGCGTTTGACGCGTCGCATGTGAGTGCCAAGTGACATCCTCATGCATCCTCGAGCTTGACCACTTCACATCTCGTCGCAGAAACATGTTAAAGACCTCGAATCGTATGTGCCTACATACACTTTCTGATTCTCCGTTCCATTTCTGCTCAGACAGTAACCATGACAAAGCGGCGACTGTTCCAAGTAACGACAAAATTGCTCAAGAGCTTCAATTACTTGTTTCTACGGCCCACAGGCACCGTCAGTTCATGTAACTCGCATCACATCACCCTCCACGTTGGCCATGCTCAGAGTCAACCCATATCCTGAAATGTTCCTTGCCGAGAGGAGAGGAGGTCATCGCGTGCAGGATCTCCTTGGACGAAGGGGTGTGATGCGGACTATTGGACTGGTGCATTCTCTACCTTGGCCAGTGAGCATTGTGATGTGTTCAAAAGGGAAGGAGGATCTATGCAGGGCAAACGATCAGCAATCTGCTACGCGAAGGCAGGGTCCAAACTCTATTCCTCCACGACAGCGACCTGCATGAAGCTGCCACTCACGACTTTTTTCGTGCCCATCAACTGCAACCTCCTAAGACGATCGCTGGTCATTCCGAACTCATTCTGTGGCAAGTGGTGGTGGCAAGCCGCGAATCTTTGCTCAGAACCCACTTGCGTACCAATTGCATGTTTCATCTCTGGCGTTGCTGGGCGGGATCTGCGAATGCGTCCAGTGAGCTCTCTGGCAAGGCTACAGCTGTTTCATACCGCGGCCGAGCTGACTTATGCAGCTTTCCCTGCCTATCAAACCATAGTGGTTGCCGGTCTGGGTGATTGCGCCGCGTGAGCAATGCTTGCACGGTGAATGACGCGCACATCTGTTCGGGTGAGGAGACACACAACGAACACAGGCTGCAGAACAGTATCCTCGCGGAGTGCACTGCGATATTCCATCAATAATAACAGAAGGAAGTGCCGTACGGTGCCGTAGCAAAGTCTCCGACGGGATCAGCATGTTTTAGAAGGTCTAGAAGGTCCAACAAACGAAAGGCCAACAGCAGTTGGTCGTTGGTGTGGTGAAGTCTTGGAGGGGGGACCCTTGTCAGAAACCTAATCCGGTTTCGGGATGGCCTAGATTCGATCGTCGAAATCCAAAATGCGACGATGGAGACAGGCACGGCGTCTCCACGGAAGCATTGAGAGTTGTACAGCAGAACATCTATAGTGAGAGTGCACATGAAAGTGAAGACAGTAAGTGAAGACTGTAAAGACTGCAGTGAAACGGCGCGAGATCTGGCAGCGGAGGCTAGAACGCGGGCGGCAATCTCAGGCTTGCGTGAATGACGTTGCCGTGCACGCGACATTTCCAGGGTCAGGCCATCGCGGCCACTGACTTTCAGCAACGGCTGGAGGTAGTGCGCTCTCTTGCAGCTGCTATTCTAATCACCACGCTCGCCTCAGCTGTGCGACTGCACTGGCGGCCTGGTCGTCGCAACACTCGCTGTCCTGCTCTCAAAGAAGAGGCCCGCCGCATTCCTTGCGCAAAGCACATCCGATCTCTGGCTTGACGTCACAAATTCGACCTGTGACCGCACCTGGACCTCAGCCACCGCTGCCCACTCACTGCCTGAGTCGAGTCGAGTCGAAGCCTGAGTCTGAGCCTAGCATTTCTACGCCTAAGCCTGAGCATGTCGAGGGATTGGCAGTTAGTCTAGATTTTTCTGGGCCCGGATAATGCTCAGACCTCGTCACAGGCTTGTGGCGCGTGGACTCTCGACATCACTCGCCGGCCCTGACTACTCAATCATCAATCAATAATAATCAATACGAACGCCTGTGCTACAGTAGCTGTCACAGGCCACTTCGCCCCTCGCCTCGCCCCCAACGACATCATGACCGAGACAGCGACCTCGCCGCGATATCAGCAGTCGCAGCGCCCGTCTCAGCGACCGACCACGACTCCCTCGACAAATCCCGCCATGACGCCTTTTCTCTCCCCACGTATGAGCAGTCCACAACGACGTCAGGCCCCGCAAACTCCTTCACCCAACTACTTCGGCTTTCAGACAGACGGCAGCTCTTTCCTCAGCGATACGCCCAATCATGCCAAGAGTAATTGGAGTCCTCCCTCCTCAACTGTGCGCTCGACGGCCGCCATTTCGCCCAGCGTAGTTCCACTCGACCAATCTCCCGAATATGAAGCATTCAGAAAACAGTCTGAGAGCAGCAAGACATTCAATTTGGGTGGTCTAAATAACTTCAAGATGACTATGCCCGGGTCGAGTACACCATCTTCGCGGCCAAGCCACGACAGGACGTCTAGTCGTTCGTCCTTGCACAAGGCTTCCAAGTCTGGTGCGACACCTAGGGATATACCCACTGCATCACATCGAAACATGCTTGATACATCACATGGCTTGTCTCGATCACCGAAGCGAGTGCTGAGTCCTGGCTCCAAGACAGAAAGTAGACGGCGCGGATCACCACCGACCTATGATGGCGTCACAGGTCAAGCTCAGACCGAGTCGCCTCAAAATGAGTCGCCGAAGTCTGCAGTATCTGAGCATCAACGGTTTCAATTGCCTCTCGATAATCTCACTGCTTCGTATAATGCTACCAAGGCACGTGCGGAAACAATACCTGTCACCTCGGACAGCGATGATAGACTCATGGTGCCGCCTCAGCATGTCGTCAACCTCATCAATTCCAAGGGTGATAATATACTATTACTGGACTTACGTGTACAGACACAGTACGCACATTCACATATCATGACAGCACTGAATTTGTGCATACCAACTACATTACTCAAGCGACCATCATTCAACGTGCAAAAGTTGGCCGATACTTTCAAGGACGAGGGTCAACGAGCGCGATTCGAGAATTGGCGGAAGAGCAGTCACATCATCGTTTACGATGGCAACTCATCACTACTCAAAGACGCTACCATCTGCATGAATACCATCAAGAAGTTTCAAGGCGAAGGGTTCAGCGGAACGTTATTCATCATTCGAGGTGGATTTAATGAATTTGCTAAGAACTTCTCGGCTTATGTCGAGAGCGGCGTAGATGCTTCGCCGGATGGTGCAGCAAACGGAGTCGACAATGATGGGCCTAAAGTCGCACCTGTCATTGGCGGATGCCCAATGCCTTCTACTGACAAGCCAGCAAATCCATTCTTCGGAAACATCAGGCAAAATATGGACCTCATTGGCGGTGTCGGTCAAATACCCATCAAGCACCCTAACAAGGAGACCAGGTCGGCGGAAGAGGAATATCCCAACTGGCTCAAGTCTGCCGCAGAGGAGCGAGACCAGGGCAAGACAGTGTCGCAAAGGTTTGAGCAGATCGAAAGACGGGAAAAGAAGCGAATGGAAGATGCACTATCAGGCAAAGTATCGTGGGGAACGCCGAAGCAGGAAACCGGTGGTTCTGTCCGTATTGCTGGTCTGGAGAAGGGCAACAAGAATCGATACAACAATATCTGGCCATTCGAGCATTCCCGAGTAAAGTTGCAAGGTGTGCCAAGTCACGGCTGCGACTACTTCAATGCAAGCCACATCAAAGCCGCTTGGAGCAACAAGCGCTACATCTCTACACAAGCACCAATCCCTGGCACCTTCAATGACTTCTGGAACGTGGTCTGGCAGCAAGATGTGCGAGTGATTGTCATGCTTACGGCAGAAAAGGAAGGCGCACAAGTCAAGGCACATAATTACTGGGACGAGAAGCAGTACGGTAGCATCCATCTGGAGTTCCTTTCCGAAAAGCGCGCATCGCTCGAGCCTTCGCGGATTAAGCGACATCAGAAGCGACCTTCAGCGGTTAAGCGCCATTCCACCAACTCTTCCAACCCACAAGTGCCGCTTGCAACAATCGATAGTAAGGAGGAGAAAGGTGGCGATCAGCCTTATGTGATAGTGCGCAAGTTTTTGGTTCGCCACGACCGATTTGCCTTTGAGCCTCAACGCGAGGTTACACAATTGCAATACTCCAACTGGCCAGACTTCGGCGCGCCCGCTCATCCTGCACACTTACTTGGACTCGTGGAGCAGACTAATGCAGTGGTTCGAGCGAACAATAAAACGAACTCTACCGAGCCTGAGCCAGCGAACAAGCGACCTGTTCTTGTGCACTGCAGTGCTGGGTGCGGCCGCACAGGTACTTTCTGTACTGTCGACTCTGTCATTGACATGCTCAAGCGTCAGCACATCTCCAGAAACTCACGACAAGGCACGCCAATGGACATTGACAAATCACCGCCGCGCAAGGAGAGTGGTGGCTTCTTTGCCTCCCAATCGCAGTACCAAGAGAACAGCGAAGCCATCGACGGTCCATGGACGCAGAAAGATGATCTCGACTTGGTCGAGAAGACAGTGGAAGACTTCCGACACCAACGCATCAGCATGGTGCAAAGTCTGAGGCAGTACGTGCTCTGCTATGAAAGTATCATGGAATGGCTCGTGCAGGAAAGAGAGTCGGTGAAATCGGCTACGAATTGACTTGTATTGAAGAGACGAAATATATTCTTGGATGGGCTGGAATCTTATGAACAACAGCGCAAGCGCATGGCGTTGGAACGTTGCCGGGATTGCATAGATGCCTTGGCGTAAATATTTGATACAGACGACAGCATACTATTAGAGTGAGGTCGCGAAGTGGAAAAGGTGTGGATGGACATTTGGGTGGATGCATGTCCTGAGTTCTCGAAGCAGAAGAAGCATTTTCGGTCAGAACCTGAGAAATACTATCTACTTATCACTTCCGATGCACAGCTTGGATGTTCTTTTGACTTGACATTGTCCACTCTCATCGATATCCGTCACTTGTGGTAGGATGTCCAACGTCTCTGGTTCAAATTCTCGTTTTGGTCCACGAAGACTGCTGCCGCACCCTGGCCAGGCGGAGGGGTCATAGCTTAGGGTAGTTCTTGGCGGACGGTGATGTTACAGAACTGTTCTGACTGCTTTAAGATTTGACGGGCTGTTTTGGAAGATTGTTAGATGATTGTTTGTAACTTTGGGCGGCATTGAGAGGATACTTGCAATGCTGGGGACGTTAAATGTGGTATCTTGACGGAATCGAAAATCTGGGGAGTTTGTGCAGCCGACGTTGAAGGTAGGACTCAAAATGCCCAGTGCGGAATTCAGGCAGAGGTGGATGAACACGAGTTGATATTGAGATTGAGGCCGGAATTAGTGCTACGGAGGAAGAGTACTGTTGCCACATTGCTGCAGTTCCTGAAACAAATCTGTAGCATTGGTGAGTGAGAACGCAGGAGCATTTGATTTGCAGATCATTGGTATACGAGCATTGATGTAACGAGCTGAAGATCTCGATGCCCGAGGGGTCTCACCTCACACTCATCGGAAGATTCTCCAGATCAATTTCCTCCCTCCTCCTCCTAAACCTCAACACAGTCTTCGGATCAACACTATTCACCCCCTCAAACCTCAAAGGCTTCACATGTCCTACCTCTGGACAGAACTCCCATTCATACTTCAACAACATAAAACACATAGCAATCTTAATCTCATTTGCAACAAAGAATCTTCCAGGGCAAGCATGTTCTCCCATTCCGAAACCACTGTGCTCAGAATTCGTACTGACATAACTCCATTTCCCCTTCTCCGCGTTAAGAAAGCGGTAAGGGTTGAATTGAGTGGGATCGGGGTAAATGTTCGGATCCCAGAATTTGGACTCTAGGATTATACGGGTTCCTGAAGGCAGATGTAGGCCCGAGGAGAGGGTGAGGGGTGAGGTGAGGTACCGGAGGATTGAGGTTCGGCCTCGGTCGTGACGTTGGGATTCTTTGAGGAAGGAGTCGAGGAGGGAGAGTTTGTAGAGGGAGGTTTTGGCCCAGCCTGATCTATGAACGGTTTAGTGAAGCTGTGGGATGGGGAGAGGAGGGGGTTGACTTACTCGGAGAGGACTGAGATCATTTCTTTCCGTAGAGGTTCGAAGTATTCGGGATGCAAGCAAAGGTGCTGAAGTGCCACACAAGTCGCTTCGGATGTTGTGTGGATCGCGGCGACAGTAAGGCTGAGTTGTGCATCGACTAGATCTTTGATACTCATCGTTCCATTAGTATATTCCACAAACCAGGCAATAGCATCTGCCTTCTTCGCTGGCTTCTTTCCAGCAGCGAGAGCACTTTTTGCTTCAACATCTCTCCTCGCAACCTCGTCATTGATCAGATTGGTCGCATCCCTGTATTCCTTCCGGATCTCGGTGCAAGATTTTGTGAACCAGTACTGTATCGGGCGAGTCCAGGTCGAGATTTTCCGAAGCTCTCTCTGAACGCTAAAGATGTGGACGGTGTAGCCTTTCGCAATGTCAAGCCAGCGTTGATCTCTGCACAGTGGTTTGCCCATGAATACTCGTGATGAAAGTCGAGCGACCATTTGCAAAGCGTCCGATTTGATCTTCGTGGTCTGCCACTCCTCGCTTTCGCCAAAGATGTCATGGATTGAGTCGGTGGCTTCTTCCACCAGATCTTCAGTGATAATTCCAAGCGACTGCGTCAATTTTGTGCGGACCACTTCTGGTAGTGTTTTAGGATTGTTGAACGAAAACGCCATCCCTTCAAAGCCTGGGTGTTCCAGCATGAAGTCCGGTCTCAAAGCTTCTGTCAAGCTCGTAGCCTTATTCCTCGAGACTTCTTCCAAGTAGCGTGCTCTCAAGATGACCTTTGGCCCGGTACCTGTCATGATCTGGAATGGTTCGTCGCCACATTGATCGAAACCTTTCTGCACAACTTTCTCCGCATGTTTGATCCAGCTGTCCTTTGCATTGAGTCCGTCAAGCGTGATCAAAGGCAGTCCAGGAAGTGGTCGGCTCTGGCGCCAGCTTTTGTACAGTTCTCTCGGTACGTATATGAGGAGGGCGATTATGAGAGCGAAAAGCAAGAAGTAGTATGCTTGGGAGTGAAGTGTGAGGTATGTGGGATCCATGGCCGGGTCTCGCGATCGTTGAAAGCCAATGTGTCTGACGCCGTGAAAGATGAGCAGAGTCGAGATCTTTGCTCGTGAGCTGAGATATGTAGACGAACGTGTTCGCAGTAGCAAGTGTATCGTTCTGCTGCGGCGGTGGTCTTGCAAAGATGACTTTCCTGGCGGTCGTATTGCTCGTATACTTGGGTCGGTACGTAGATAGCCGATATGTTAAATAGCTAGGCATCAAGGATCGGTGCTGTCTCGCGAAACAGGTACAGTAGATCAGAGCTCAATTCTCCTGTGTCATCGCAGCATAAATTTACGAAGTGCTCGGAAAGCGTTGTCAGAGGTGTGACCAACGATTAAGGTTGTGCACAACCAGATCTTCGGAGTAAAGTGTCCAGCGAAGCTCCGCGAGCGAGCATAAGTGTACGACGATGCTCGCAATGTCCACTCGCCAACGCAGAGCAGCGGGACTTATTTGTGTCGTACGTGATCGAAAATATTATAATAACAATCAATGATGTCTGCTGAAGTGCATCAACGAGAATAGTTGCGTTCTTTGTCAGAATCAAGACGAGCGGGAGCTGGGGTATTAAAGCTTACGACGCTGACCGATCTGACATGTGGTAGCCGCACCAGGTTCTCGCGTCGTACATCGTAGAGCCTCAGTGACGATGTGCACGGAGGAAAGGGAGCATCGCATTCCAACTTTGGCGAACGAAACGAGCCGCGTACTGTCCCGTTCAGTCCTCCAGCATCTCGGCTGCTTGAGGCGTCTACAATAGAGCCTTACTGATCATCAATCGTCCCCATCAAGCTTGATCGAGCGGTCGTTATGCCAGTCACACATGACTTGCTGGAGTCTGAAACGCATGTAGCGTACCACAAGGGCCGGTATATCCTTGTAGCATGCCCTGGCGAGCTTGGCCGAATCTGAGCTGACTCGCGCATGCTCTGAGAGGCCGTGGTCCTTCATGCTTGTGTCATCGTAGCTCTTGAGATTCGAAGAAGGCCCATCATTTCACGCCGAGCGCGAAGGCGAGATCGGACGTCTTCTGGGGGCTGAAGGCATTGGTCTTTCTCTGAAAAGCTCGATGTATTCGCGATACGCGTCTCGATCGCGTGGGGAGGATGATCCCAAGTTGCTCAGCCAATGCTGCGAGCGATTTCGAGTCCTGCTGTTGCAGTAAAGCCCTGGCATCTTATAACTGACGCTCACAGTGATGTGGTGGAAGGACACCAGTCTTCCTCTTGCCCCAAGTATGTGACTTCGAGTCTCGGCAGAGGTCCATCAAATTGGCAGCCAGAATAAGCTTTGGCCAGACCGGGTCAACTTCGGGTGGCAAGATGTGAGAGACATAAATGCTGTTGTCTCGCCACTGTCCAATCACAAGCACTTATTTCTTGTGCACACGCCCGCTTGGCGTAAGTGATTTATTACTCCGCTCGATTGAGCAGTTTGCTGACTTCCGCCGCAGTTAGTGGTACAGTCAGTACATCTTGGAATCACCCAATCTTGGGCTCCGTTAACATCAACCAGGCGTCTCACTCGTACTCCCACGACATGAGAAGATCCTCGGTTCGATTCCGAGAGGTCAGTTCTGCAGTTATCATGTTGTTGTTGTTCATGTTCTGACTTGATTCCAGTGGGCAATTTCCCCCGAATCTTCAATTTTTGATTTTTTTGCACCGAGAACATCCAGGCCCAATAACGCACATGTCGACTCTGAGAACGTCGCAGCGATTATGCTTTCACTTTGCTGAGTATATTTGATTGCTGAGATACCATCTCGTCCGATGGATATGAAAGCCCGTCGTGGTGGTGGAGCTAGCATGCAGCACTTGAAGTTTTAGCCTGCAAGAGCTTTGGACTTCCAACGCACAACATCGACGCTGCTCGCAATCTCTTCTTCCTGCGACAAATGCCTTTAATTGTCGTTCGACGCAAAGGTAAGATTTCCATATCTGGTCGCGGTCAGGCTCCGGGATGCGTGCAGGATGAAGGGACTGGAAACTCTGAATCCAAGAGGGCACATGCGAGCAAGCGCGCACGCGTTCGATATGTCCATATCATGATGTATCTGGTTCAACGGGATGTGCTCAGATGGTGGTGCATGGGGTGCAGTTTGATGCTGGAGAGGACGTGAAGTCGGATGGTCCCGCCGCTACAGGTCAAATGGTCAAAGAACAGGAAGGCACGGTGTTCTGCGATTACAACACCTCACCATGCTCACGTATTGTCTAAAGCTTCCTATACTTGCGCTTATGCGCTGCCGACTCTTCGAATGGTGTGAATCGAAGTGCATCACTGATTCCGAGACCAGCAAAAGAGCGTTTGACCATCTCGTATGAGCCTGCCAAACAAGTCTGAGCAGATTTTGAACGAAGTTTTGTGCAAGAAAGAGTGTCCAGCACTTCTTATCGGGAGCTCATATGTCGGATTCAGAGGTAGTCCGGTGATCAGCGCCGGCAGGACGCGACCATCTGTACAGTGGCTGAACTTTATTTGCTAGCAGTTCTAGCCTCGCGTCCACCGCAATGTGCCTCGGCGTCATGTGCGATGCCTGATGCTTCTCTCAGAAGTATTCGAGTTCGTGCACAACAACAAAGTCGGAGTTGTGATACACTTGGCATTCCCTGGTGGTACATCCCTTGCGCGATAGGGCTATGCAAGATGGTGGTGGCACTGAGCTTCGAAACCTGAGAAGCCCATCGTCTTCGAGATCAGCTACAACGAAGATGGCTACCAACGACCAAGACAACGCGCCTGCGAGCATGACCATCGTTGAGGAGAAGGAATCTTCTACTGAGGCAGGACCAGCAGTACTCCCGCAATGGACCACCTCAGGAAAGGCCAAGTCGCGCTTCGTCGAAGGCCTTTGGGTCGCCATGAACACGATAGCTACAATTGTCATCGTCTTTATGAACAAATAGTAAGTACAAAACATCCATAAAGCTCACATTATGGACACTTACCTTTCACGAAGTACCCTCAGCGATCCACAACTTCGCAAATCTCAAATCCTAATAGCAATCTGGCACTTCGCAGCAACATTCCTAGTCCTACTCTCAGCAACCTACCGAAAATGGCGCCTATTCACAGCAGTCCGACTCCCAATCCTCAAAGTCCTGCCTTTGAGTGCCTTCTTCGCCGGCTTCCTCATCCTCAACAATCTCAGTCTAGCAAATAATCCAGTTGGCTTCTACCAGCTGTCGAAAATCTTGACGACCCCTTGCGTGGTGCTGGTCAACTTCGTGCTATTCCGGAAATACATCTCTCAGGACAAGCTGATTGCAGTTCTGGTCACATGTGTTGGAGTCGGTCTGGTTAGCGTGCAGTCTTTCAAAAGTAATTTGTTTGGGACTGTGATTGCGTGCGCTGCTTTTACGACTACAGCGTGTTATCAGATCTGGATTGGCAAGAAGATGGAAGATTTGGATGTTGATGCGCCGCAGCTCCTGCTGAATCAGTGTGCTACAGCAGTGTGGCTGTTGATTCCGGTCTCGTATGCATTTGACGTCTTTCCGGACTTCTGTAAGTCTATGCACATGTGTTTGAGTGTAGGACAAGACTGACATTTGCAGCTACCATTCCAGCTCAGACGCTCATGTTCCTCTTCGGAGGTGGCATCGTAGCTAGCTTCCTCAACCTATCGCAGTTCATGATCATCGGACGAACATCTGCTCTTACTGTGGGTCACCGCTCCGAAGTCCTTCACTGACCTTCACTGAAGGCACGTGCTAACAAAGAGCAGTTCAATATCGTTTCCAACGTCAAGATGCTTGCGATCCTTGCTTTAGGCTGGTATAGCGAGGGCAAAGTTTTCAGCGCTGTTGACATAGTGGGTGTCATTCTTGCATTGGCTGGAGCGTGGCAATACGCCAGGAAAAGTTGATAGACCAGGCATATCATTACGCTGCATTTCAAGACCTATCACGGTTCGTGCAGATCTGGATCTCCCACCTCGACTTTGCTTTTCCGGCCCTGCTCCTCTCAGTGCTGAATTCTTTTGGCAAGCAAGCATCGATGTCCCTTCGGAGCCGTAACAAAGAAAGACACAGGCTTCATATCGTCCTTCGTGAACCCATTCATCCACGCCGGCCTCATACCCTGGTCAAACGTCCTGTAAAAATTCGCAAGCGCATGTCTCATCTCCAGCATTGCAAAGTGCTGACCGATGCATACTCGACTACCTCCTCCAAAAGGCAAGAAAGCACTCTGCATATCTTTTGTCGCATCATTCCATCGCGAAGGATCAAAGCTCTCGGGATTTGTCCAGACCTGCGGGAGATGATGCATTGCATACGCTGGAAGGGCGACAGTCGTACCTCCAGGAATGAAATGGCCTTCGAAGTGTGCTCCTCCTTCTGGAACAACGCGAGGAAGTCCTTGACCAACTGGTGGACGGATGCGAAGCGTCTCTTTGATTACTTTGTTGAGTAGCGGAAGCTTGATCAAATGCTCTTCAGTGAAATGTCGTGGGAGTATTGCGACTTCTTCGATCAAGGCTTTTTCCAGATTGGGATCTTGGGACAAGTGCCAAGTAGCGTACGTTGCTGTGATAGCAGATGTATCCGTGCCTGCGATTATACTGAATCGCTCTATCAGTCATGGTCGATTTGAGACTTCTTTGAGATACTGCTTACTTGGTCATAGCATCTGCTTGAATAGCAGCTTTTGGAAGCGCTCCATCTTCGACAGCCGAGAATGCTGTGCTCATGAGAGTCGGCTTGACACTATCTGGATCGGCGCGATACGCTTCGAAGTATCGGGAAATGCGATCTTCAGCGTACTCTTCCATTCTGTTCAAGCCGGCCGAGACTTCGTTCGCGGAGCCGAACATCATGTAGGCAACAAGCTTGCTGAGCAACGGGAATTCAGCTCGAATGAAGCCGCGCAAGCCATCGTTCTCTAGGTCGATGATGTATTGTGTTTTCTGGGTATGGCTGTCAGGACTGCGGACATCGGGCTGAGGTTGAGAGAACGTACTTTGCCACTCTTCAGAGTATCAAAGCTCTCACCAAAAGCTGCTTCGGACACAACATCGGTGGCCTAGACTCAAAATCAGCATGCGTCTGCAACGACCCAGATGTTTTGCTTACCATAAAAGTAAACCACTTCTTCACATCAGTATAACCAGTCGTATTCAAGTCCTCTGCCATCTTTTCGACTGCAATCCTCGTCTTCTCAGCAATATAAGGTTCCATCTGCTTAATCCAATTCTCGGAGTAATTATGTGCAAGAAGTCTTCGTCGAACTCCATGTGCTTTTGGATCTCGCATAGTGAAGAGTGCCGTATCGCCGAGCCCTGTAGCAATGCCGTACCAAGCAGGCTTGTGGTATGGACTGCCGATCTGATACACGACCTTGGCCGCGGAGACGGAAGCCAAGGACACTTCTCGAAGACCGATTCGCACGATGGGACCTGTAATGTGTGAGACTTGATATCTAGTTGTGTGGGCGTGCTGTACCATAGCGCTGATGAAGCGCGTGTTCGTAGCGTGCACGATCGCCGGTCATCACTGCCCACTGAAAGCGTATGTTGGTCCATTTTGAGATCCATGGTCCTGGCAAATGTCGCAATGGATTGGTGAGGGCAGTATATGTCTTCCACTGTTGCCAAACTCAGCCTTAGCTCAAGAACGTCATAGCAGCGGTGGCTGAAGCAATATGGACTTACAAATACGAAGGTGATGATGGGGGTGATCAGGAGGGTCGAGGCCATTGTCGTTCCAGGAAGTAATAAAGTCGTCCTGAAATACAGGAACGCGGCGGGCGACTCTACATTCTCTTCAACGCAAATTGTCGACTAAAATGTCTTCGACAGGTCGTCGTCTTTCTCAGCCGCATAGTTGTGACCTGAGACAATGGTACCCGTATGCTTGACATTTGATTGGCATGGCTTGAAAGGATCGAAAGCCAAGTCGGATCCTTCGCATCCATTTGTTAGGCTGTGTCATCCGAATGCGTTCGAATTCGCTTCTGAAGTCACACAGAGAGCTTTGAAGAGGACCACGGCAAAACGAGTATTTTCTTACCTTGGAGTTGGAGGCAGTATCCGAAGCGTGTAAGCTTCATGTCACTCATGCTACTCAATCCATACCCTCGTAGTATTGTAGTAAGTGCTCGATGGTATCGGTCTACCAGGAGGTAGGCAATAGCAAGACATATCCCATAGCATGCCTCGTGCAAGGAGAACAAGCCAGGCTATTTCAACCACTTCCTCGTCCGGCGGATCCAGATCACCGTTCGTTCGCATGTGCTCTTTCAAGGCCTCGACAAAAGACTTTCTAGTGTACAGCTTGAGCAGACGCAGGTGCCTACGCGAATAATGCCCGCTTGGCCACTCGGACGCCGGTGGTACATGAGGTCCTTTGCGCTGGTCAGCTACAGCCGCCTTTCCCGAATTCAGTCGATCGATCTCAACACTGGCTCGTATAACGTATGCATCTAGAAGAGTGCAGTACGAGAATGGCATTGCTTTCAGCCACTGCGTTGTGCGGTCATGCATATCTTGCACACGGATGAGAAATGCTTCACATTTGCCATTGCGATGCTGCTCGGCCAAAGTCCGCCATTTTACGCGCGGCTCGGAAGTGTCTCGAAGCGTCTCCAGACCATCGACCAATTCTTTGATGACTCCATCAATTTGAGCGAAGTAGTCTGTGATCTCTTGTAGCTTCTGGAAGATGAGCTCGTAGAATGGTTGCTGGAATACTGAGTGTCGACCGATCTCGCCGAACCACCCGGAGAACTTGATATTGAACTTGTCGATGCCTGGGACGGTCAGAAAAGGCATGACAAAAACAATCAAGTCATCTGCCACGGCCTTCAACAGAGGTCTTCTTGGTTTCAAAGCTTTCTCGAGAACATCGTGTGCTTCGCTACTGAGGCTCAAGGACGCTGCGAGCCTGTCGTGATCTAGTTTCCCGTCGTCTGCCACGAGCTTGATCTCCAGACCGCCCAGCGTCCTTCGGATGATGCCACAGATCAGCTTATCAGAGCGCTTTGTAGGCAAAATGTCCAGCGGCACTCGCTTGCAGCCGTACTCGCAGGCGAACGTAAGCACTCGACCAGTGGGGTCTGATGTCGAACTTAGCGAACAACCGTTCCCAAAGGCTTCCATACCTGACTGCCCTCCACCAAAACGGTCCCAGTCCATACCCATGCGTACTGCTATTATGGCGATCGAGGATACTGTAGATACAGCACGTGGCTTTGATGCACCTGGACTGAAGTCCCATGAGTGCTCCAATACTCGTATCGTAGGCTCAGATTGTGTGCGAGCCTCCGATGATTGTAACGGCCATGATGTTGGCTCTGCAGTCCGCATACACATTTCGCGTAAGAACGGAGACCAAGTCACGTAGTCTTTTGGATTCGGTCGCAAACCCATTTGATGGAACCCCATCACCTTCTGAATCATTCCCCAGATCATGCCTTCTGAAGACCTCGCACGATTGTTCCCACTGAGAAAGGTTGCTGCAATTGCGCTTCGCACGTGCTCATCATATTTCATGCGTATCGACAAATTCGGAAAGAAGGGAATGCGACTGGGTGATACCGAACTACACACAGGTAGGCTCAACGTCGCCTTTTCGGCGTCTGGCGTTTCGGTTGCATCCTCCTTCGACTGTTGCTGGAGAGGGCTGTGCGCTTGCAAGGGCAGGATACCAACAAGCTGCTGCGATAAATCGTCTTCTGAGCGCTCGATATAGACGAGAGCAAGCTCATTGTTGCTATTAGGCAATCGTACAACGCGGTAAGTGGGCTCCTCTGTTGAGCCGAGCTGCTTCAAATTGGAAAGCTCGATCTCGGGAGTTGAGTAGATGGTCTCGTATCTCAACTCCGTCCAGTGAAATGGTGTACGTGTGAGATGCGACCACGGTCCCAGAAAAGATTCCCGGCATCTGCGTAGTCCGTCAGATGTGGAAAAGTACTGCTGCAGTAGTTGGAGCGAAGAAACGACCAAAGCGATAAGAGCGACCACCAATGCGGTCGTAGAAAGGCGGTCGCTCTCCTCCATATCCGGAAGGCTCTCAGAAAGGCTTGTGGCGTCTTGGTCGTGAAAAGACAAGTTTCGAAGCGAAGGAGATTGGCAATCCTAATCATCAGCTCTCCAGCCTCTGTGCCACTTGCAGCACCTCTCCGACTGCAGTGTAACCGCGGTCTGGTGACACGAAAGTGGGCCCGAAGTGACGACTATGGAAATCCAGAATATCAGCACCGCATTACTCCATGTTGAAAGTGCCGCCCTCCAAACATTCAGACCAGTCGCGAGTCAAAGGCTCTGATATCTTTCGACTTCGCAAAGGTTGTCTTGCCATTGTCGACAGAATTTGCAATCGCATTTTGGCCTCAGGAGTGGAGTAAATCTCAGTTTTGCTTGTTGCATAGAGATGCAGTAAGGCGAGCATAGCCTGCATTGTGTATCTTGCATCGTTTCCAGCGCAGTGCAGATGATGAAAGTTGTAAGGAATGTCGAGAGCAATTAACAGCTGCTCCAGACTGGGCTGTTGCTGAAGTATCGTGTTGGCCAGCTCCCATGTGTCAACAAGCCCCGCAAAGTCAGGAAGAGCATCAAAATCGATGCCCAGTGTCCGCATATGCTCCAAATCGCTGGCCACACCATGGCCGACCAGTATGAGACGTGGCCGAACAGGTCTGCATTGGGCACTCAAGTCGGAGGTCTTGAGCTGCTTGACAACAGTGTGAGGCAAAAGCTCCGAGCTCAAACGCGTGGAAGGCCCAAAGACGAATTTTCTTTCGCCTTTTGATCTCAGCGCGAAATTCAGAGATCTGATGAGTGGCCCCTCGTCGACGCGGACCTCGAACTGCCATGACCCTAGTTTGCTGACCCCGAATTCCGTGATCCCCCACTGACCGACCGCTCCTTCAAAATCGATGGCAACGAACTCATAATGTGCGTCCGCTCGGCAGTATAGGAGGCTATCGAGAATAGCATTCAGACCATCTTGTCCTGCTTGGAACAGCCGCTGCAAGAGTGCCTGTCTGAGCAGTCGCTCCTCTGTCCTCGAAAAGAAATGCATGGCCTGTGTCAGGATTTCAAGCAGATCCTCATTGTCGGCGCGAAATCTGGCCATATATCTCTTCCGATCATCATTCCACTTCTTTCTGAGGAGCGATGTCTCGGGAGTATTGTCAACCCACGCTCTTTCCCATGCATATCTTTTGCGCCGAAGACTGCTGTATGTGCGCGCCATAATCGTTTGATAGCGAGCACTGCGAATGCAGCGACGGAGAAGGTACTTTGTGGAATGTATGGTCGTCCGTGATATATGAGGATTTCCTGATCAAGTGAGGAGTCGTACCGTGCTATCGTTGTCAATAAATATGCGAAGGCGGAGCTGAAGAAAGCATCATATCGTCAAAGCTATTTTGTCCTCAGCTTGGACACACATCAGTGAAAAACCCTACAATAGCTGGCGAAGTAGCTTTCTTCGAGACACGACTGCATCGATGTCTCTCAGGACAATGTCTATGCCTGATCTCGTCAGCCGTCCGCCCTTCAATACTTACCTTCTCGTCTCGAGAGCGGCACAAGAGGTGGCAGTGGCAGAGGAGGTGGGTAGGGAATTTCTTCCATGTTATATTTCTGTTGTCCCTGCCGTGGCAACATAGACTTTCACGACCTTCGTCTCCTTCTTGCGAATTCCGCCTACTGATGTGTAACGCCTTCTTTGTCTGCTCGTCATTCGCGTGCAGTTCCTCCTCGGCGGAGTGTTCGAGTAAGGAGGAAGTTTTGCGCGTCTAAATCGTTCTTGGGCGCGGTGATGATCGAATTACGATGACTTTCAGCGATGAAGCCTCAGGAGCCCGCGTGGAGGACCTTGTAGTGGGGTTCGCGGTGGAGAGAGACATGGAAGCAAACTGCTTGATGGTTGAACGCAGATGAGTAAGCAGTGGTATATACCAAAGCATGAAACTTTAAGCCCAATCATGCATCATTTCTTTTCACATTTCTCTGGGACTGTGAGCTCTGCCCATGCCTCTATCGCTATCTACACATATCATTCATCGCTCATGCATTCGCTGTATCGCTTTTTAACTCTCTGACAATCACCTCGAAACTTTTTCGTCGAATCGCTTATGTCTTGACATCTGGCTCAGTGCGTCCAACGTACTCTTGCAGCTTGAGCAGGCCAGTCGCAAGCTTGACATTGTCCTTGAGGTAGTCTTGAGCATCGAGACCGTAGGTCTTCTCATCGGTCTCATGCTTCTCGATGTACAGACGGATGGTAGCTCCAGAAGAGCCGGTACCTGAGAGACGGACAACGATTCTGCTGCCATCGTCAAACTTGACGTAGATACCCTGGTTCTTGCTGACTGAGCCATCGAGATCGGTGTACGAGAAGTCATCGGCTTCGAGCACCTTGCGGCCTTCAACTGTGGAACCAACAAACTCGCTCTTCTTTGGTCCGATCAGCTCCTTCATATGTGCCACGACCTTGTTTGCGCCCTCAGTCTCGCAGCCTTCGTAGTCGTATCGGGTAAAGAAAGTACGGCCGTAGGTCTTCCAGAAGTCGTGCTGAATGCTCTTAATGCTTGGCGTGCTGCCAGTCTGTTGGCCGACACCGGCGATGATGTTGAGCCAAGCGACAATTGCCCAAAGACCATCCTTCTCACGGATGTGATTGCTACCAGTACCGAATGATTCCTCACCGCAGATGTTCATCTTGTTGGAGTCGAAAAGACCGCAGAAGAACTTCCAGCCAGTTGGCACCTCGTAGCTCTGAAGACCCTTCTTCTTTGCAACGAGATCGACAGCACCAGAAGTGGGCATGGAACGTGCGAGACCGTATACGCCCTGCTTCTTGAAGTATGGAATGAGCTCAGCGTGGTGTGCGATGATTGCGAGCGAGTCACCCGGCGAGACGAACGAGTTCGCGCCGTAGATCATGTTGCGGTCACCATCACCATCCGAGGCAGCGCCAAAGTGGATTCCCTCCTTATCCACACGCTCGACCAGCGAGTGTGCGTAGACAAGGTTGGGATCCGGGTGGTGGCCACCAAAGTCTGGCTTTGGCACGCAATTTTGTGTGCTTCCCTTTTGTCCAAGCTCTTTCTCGAAAATGTCGACACCGTAGTTGCCGGTGACACCGCTGAGACCATCGAAGAGGATCTTGAAGTCCTTGTGCTCGCTCAAGAAGTTCTTGATCAGGTCGAAGTCGAAGATATCCTTGAGCATTTGAACGTAGTCTTGGGTGCTGTGTACGATCTCGACCTCGAGTGGGCCATAGGTCTTGGTTCCAATGGTCGAGAGGTCGATATCTGGGATGTCTGCGATCTTGTACTCTGTCAAGCTCTTGGAGAACTCGTAGATCTTGTTCGTCACGCTTTCTGGAGCTGGAGCACCGTTTGCGAGGTTGTACTTGATACCGAAGTCCTCGTCTGGACCACCTGGGTTGTGCGAGGCTGTGAGAAGAATGCCACCAGTGGCCTTCTTGATGCGGATGATATGTGATGCGGCGGGTGTG
Organism: Pseudocercospora fuligena; assembly: GCA_014298035.1. NCBI lineage: Eukaryota > Fungi > Ascomycota > Dothideomycetes > Mycosphaerellales > Mycosphaerellaceae > Pseudocercospora > Pseudocercospora fuligena. Next base: position 184,500 of record JABCIY010000153.1, on the reverse strand, counting down.
GAGAGGATGCCGTTCTGGCCGATCAAGAGCTTCTTGACGCCATATGCAGCTCCGATCTTTGCGATGATCTGAGTGACTTCTGGGTTCCAGTAACGGCCATCACCGCCGACGACCAAGAAAGCATCTTGAGCGCCTTCTGGGATAGATTGGATGATCGAAGCAACGAAGTTCTCTGAGTAGTTCTTCTGCTGGAAGACCTTGACCTTCTTGCGGAGACCAGACTGTGAACATCTGATGTTAGCCTCTGAGATTTGAATGTGAAGACGCAAGCTCTTGGGTGGTTGGAATGGCTGCTGTGGTGAGGATACTGGGTTTTGTCCAGCATCAAAACCTCAACTTTCCATTTCTTTCTGAAGCTCAAATGGCATATTGATGGCGACAGGATGGTACTTACGGTCCCTGGTTTCTGGTCCTTGTAACTTTCAGTCTTTACTACTTGGACGCTCATGGTTGTGGTACGATCAAGAAAAAGGTGTAATCGTTCAATCGTGAAGTTGTAGAAAAGTTGTAAATCGAATGGCAACCGCTGAGGTTTTGTTTCCGTCACAACCAGCAGATGAACAGCAGGACCCCTCACTAGTACGTATTGGGTAAGGAAGACAAGGGTCTGCTAAACATTGAGAGCTCGACAACTTTTTTGGTGGGCGGTCTGCATGATGATGTTGAGCTACATGGAATAGGTACTTTGGCTCGGCGTCTGACGGCCAATTGCGAAGCTTCATTGATACCAGTATTCATGAATTGTTAAAAAGATGCAGAAGTACGGTGTGCAAGAAAGTGCTTCCGTAGAACTGGTATAGCGAAGTGGGGCTATTCGGAACAGTTCTATCACATTTCCATCACAGATCGGACGAGAATGCCCCCATTCTCGAATCTTTCTGTTCGTTTGCCACCGTGAACGTGATGAACTGTACTGCGGAGGTCCAGGCCATGGCCGTGGCCCAACGTTGAATGACTGCTTGGCAGCCTGGTATGCCGTGCAGCTTTTGTTGGTCTAGCATAGGAAACTTGCTACGATGAAGGAGTACCGTAGAAACTGGTGCCCAAGCCCACTACTTGTAGTACGCCCATCCCTGCAGATAGGCCCACTGTAGAGTATCGCTTCTGCGTGTCCAAGATCCTAATCCGCTTGTAAGCCTACCCTTCTTTAGGCCATATAGAAGTGCCTAGATAATAGGTTTTGAGGCTGACGTACGGCGATAGGTCTAGCAGTTGAAGAGGCAGGCTAGAACTCCCAAAGCGAGGTCTCCTATAGTATTAAAAGCGGACAAATCAAGCTGTATAGACAGTTTTCCATACCTTTGGGTTATCACTCGTAAGTAAGCCCACCCTTGGCTTGTAGGCCCACCCTAGAAGGCCGAGTCCTATGAGCGAAATACTAATAAGCCCATGGGGGTGGGTACCAGTTTCTACGGTAGCAATGTGCGCTCTCTGTGCTCGATAGTCGAGACTAGACAGCTGTATCCGACGTGGCGATCACCGCTGAAATTGGGCAGCGGAGTCGCGCATCGCTGCGAAGCCCACAAGCGCTGGCTGTGTGATAGATCCAAGGGGTCTCATGCCATACAAAGCATGCCCTCGACATCGTTCTTGACTTCCTGGCTTCATGCCTTCATTGCAGCTTGACGATGTGTTCCTCGTCATTGTCCGATTTCGTGCAGTTCAGGTTTGAGAATCTCCGGGTATGCCGTTATCATTGCTCAAGTGAGCCTCCGGCGGAGCCAGTGGTTCAGCAGAGGATCGTGTTGAAGAATGATCATGCTCAAGATACTGATTCCTGGCATCCAATCGAGTCCACATCTTTCCCGCAGCCTCTTCCATCTCATGAACTTCCATAAGCCGATGCAGCTCTTCAATACTAGTATCAGAATGCCGCAGTCCATGGAAAAGAGTCGCCAGGCTACTGCCTTTCCAAGGTGGGACCTCCTCATGCCGAGCAGATATGGCGACAGCGGTTGTCAATGCTGCCACAAGAACGAACAATGCAAAGGGCAGTGCAATCCAAGCCCAGATCACGACGATGTGTACTTCAAGGTGCATCGTATTCCCAGTAACCACCGAGGTCACTTTTCCTCTGGCCCAGCTGCTTCCCTCTTGCATCCGAAGAGCCCTAGTCATGCTTTTCGCAACGTTGTCGAACATCTGGTCAAGGGTGTGTGAAGCTGTTTGATTCAGGTGGATGTACATGCTTTGCGAAACAGCGTTGGACCACCGATCCGTCGGAGAAAAGATGTCTGCATCAGCGTATATGTCGTGTTCGACCGCTTGCACTTGGGCAGACATGTATTCCTGAAGGAATTTGGTTGGGTTGTAGGAGATGGAGTATGTGTCGTTCCCAAGAGTGAAATTGCGGGCATAAGACCCTTCCAGATCGATGGGTTCACGGGTCATTGATTCGTGGAATGAGCCTTCTTGCATAGTAGCTGTGTATTCTGCAAGGCACCAGCGCAATGAGCACTCGGCTGCGTAGGGCGAGCCGATGTCATATGGAGTAAGTGGCTTCTCGAGCCAGGTGTAGTTCCGGACGATGACGAACGCGTTGAGAATCGTATCGTTGCGACCTGCGAATGCTATGCTCTTCGCCAGAGTAGGATACTGCCATGAGTTGTTGACATTCATGGCATACCTGCCCTGGTTGTAGCCTTCGGTCGTGTTGAGGTATATGCCGTTGGTGAGGTTTGCTATAACATACTCGACTGTCTGGTTTGTGCCGTACGGTTTCTGCGTTTCGGTGGTATAGCGCAAGTGGTCGGTGACCTCGACACAAGAGCCACAAAAAGCAAAACTCTCGTACGCGTCCCACGTGCAGTTGCCAGTGGAACATATCGGGTCGACATCGAACTGAGTCGATGCATTGCTCGTGGTCAACATGCCGTTCATGAAAGCAGCTTTCATATTGACGTCGTCAAAACCGGAAGGATCGTATTCGCTGGTGACAGGCAGTGTTGCTTCGGGTCGAGAGATCGTTCTGACCTCTGTCTTGACAATTTGCTGCACGAAGGGATTGATAGCCAACATCAAGATGACCAGCACGGCGCCACAGCATGCGAACCAGCTGGGAGTCAAGAGTCAGCTAGATGTCTTCAGTCCACGGTGTTGTATGCCTACCCTCCGCGACGTCTTGCAAGAAGCCAGGCACTGCCAACAGGGCCACGAGAAGCTTCTTCAATGAGCTCAAAGTCTTCAAGCAGCCTCCTCTTTCGATACCACAGCCATTTGGCCTGGCTTATGCTAGAAGCAAGCGGCACCAGTAGCGAGAAGGTCGCAGTCGACGCGAGAATGGACACGATAGTGTTGAGCGTGATGCCATATCGCCAGGTCGGCACCTGTTGGCTTTCGAGTGATCGAAGGACAGCGATGATTCCAAGCAGGCACGCCAGAGAAAGCACTGAACAAACCACTTACGATAGCCAGTGCGACCAAGACCAACCCGAGAAGTTTTTCCACCGACGGCTGCTAGCTACTCTTGTCGCTGTATCGTCAACTTTGGTCATTGTGCTCGATACTGGTAGCGACTCCTAGGTCTCGGAGGTGAGCACCGGAGTATTCGGCTGGTCTTCTTTCGATAGGAGAGACTCATCTGGTCCCAGCTCGTTTTGCGACATACTGTCCAGGTTGACCAATTTGTTGACTGGAGTTGTACATCCACGAGTCTGATACTAGTATTTGCAAGCAGTGCCAAGCGCAGGATCGCGAACATGCCGTTTGAAGGATGCTCATCCATGAGCGAAGCACAACTCCAGTCTAAATCAGGCACGCCAAGCATTCAGCTCTGGGCTGTTCATGTCCGTAGCAAAGCTTTCACAGCGGGCAGATTGGACGCCTTTGTAATCTCCCATGCTTCAAGGTCTTGGCCTCAACCAGCTGCAGGATTCCAGACATGGGTCTGACGTCCAAAACAGCCATAGTCCCTTTGCCAGCGCAATTAATGCTCGCCTTGGCACAGAATGTCAGGGCAAGCTCGCGACGTCAGGCTGTGTGTCGATAACCTTTACAAGCAAAGGGCGAATCAGGTGTAGGCTTGGAGATGGAAGTCTTCAACTCGCTCCGCTGCGCGACTAGTGCAACGCTCTTCGCGTCTCAGACAGAGGCTTCGAGTCGAGAGCGTAGCATGGAGCGACCCTTGTTCAGGACCGGTGTACCGAGACCCGTTCTGGCGCTCAAGCAGGTCATCAAAAACACCAGATATCGACCTCTGGGTCTATAGTCCGGCAGTGCTGCATCACCACCTTGAAGCGACGTGAACATGCTCAGTATCATGTGTTGGTCCTTCATTGATATTGTCCAATTTCGTCTGCGTCCCTACGCCGCAATATCAAAACTCGTTCCACAGCCACAACTGCTCTTTGCTCCAGGTATGCCAGTGACCTTGAACTGACTTCCAATGAGCTCCATCGTGTAGTCCACCGAGCTTCCTTTAAGAAGCTCCAAGCTCGGTTCATCCATGATCACCTTTGCCTTGTATCCATTCTCATCTTCTGTGCTGCCTTTCTTGTTCACTCTTTCCTCGTTCTCAAATATCGTGTCCTCTTCTGGATCCATCTCTTTCGTCGAAGTGAGAGACATTAGATATTGAAAGCCATGACATCCACCGCTTTCTACGCTCACTCGCAGCGCCAAGTCAGGGTTCTGATCGGTCTCAGCTATAGCTTGTAATCGATGCGCGGCTCGAGGTGTTATGGTAATCGTCATATCATTGCCGGAGTCGTCCTGGCGAGGGTTCGTGATTGCCACAGCATTTCTTTGGGCAGTGCTACTGAGAGTGCGCCTTTGCGGTATTCGGTTCAATGAAGGCCTCTCAGCTGTCTCAGATGTCCTTGCGATGGGCCGCCATGATGGGGCAAGAAAGTCCAGGAATAGTGGCGCTGGTGTGTGAAAGCTGCGCTGTCTTGCTGTGTGGAGCAATGCCCTCGCTGTCTTAGGGGCTGTGACTGTTCCGGATGATCGTAGAGCTCGTGCACAGCTTCGGCATATGTTAGGAGTCGCCATACTGGTATTGTAATGGACGATGTTTGCTTTACACATTCAAAAGAGCTTCATCCACTGAAGGTGCAAGGTGCATTGGTAAGCGGTGATCGGAGGCGTCGGGCCGATTTCTGCCGATGTTCTCGACCTCAGTCTGCTTCTTGCAAGACATTTGTGGCTTGAGTGCCCTGCTCAAGGCATAACAGACAGGAAGCCAATCAAAATCCTGACAGCGCAACAGGAAAGACGAACAAAAGGCAGTGCTGCAATCGATAGCATTCTACATGACAAAAAACGTCTAGAAGTCAAGCAGTCTGGCGAGCGGTCATTACCTCGCTGATTCTCATCGCATCTGAAGTGCAGCGGACAACAATGCCCGCCTCCCAATCACCAACAGCCCGTTCTCGTTCATATCTACAACCTTCTAGCACTGATAAACGCCATTTCGCAGAACATTACAGTTCGTGCTAACACCCGCTTCGCTATTAGTCGCATTCGCTCCAGGTTGCGCGAAAGTCAGCACAGGGCAATTATACGATGAGAAGAACGGCTTGACAGCACCGTTCAAAAAGGCATTGACGAGATCCACATTGTCCGCGATCCCAGGAGCTAAGAAACCTGGCGTCTCGTCGAAGATGGCCGTGGCCAAGAAGCAAGTCGCTGTGCTCGGGCTCACGTTGCCGAGATCCAGACCCAGAGGAACGAAGTTGTTGAGACCCTGATTTTGGCCGGGCACGGTGAGCTCTGGGGAAGATGTGAGGAGGGTGGCGATGTCGGCTCCGGTGGCTTCGAGAGTGTACGGTGTCGCACGGCGGTACCATTCTCGTGGGAAAGTCTCGTTCATGTAGAACGGTGCAACGTTTGCGAAGTTTGCGTTTGTGGGTTCGGTACCGTTTGGCAGGGCCCGGAAAATGAAGACGCGCTCGGCGGTTGTGACTGCCAGCCAGCGGACTCCCGCATTGAACTCGGGGTTGTTATTCTTGGCTTGGTTGTAGCGGAGGACACGCTCTTCTGCGAAGGCAGAATTGCCGAAATGGTTGTTGTATTTCGAGGTGATGTTGACGAGCTCGTTGAATCTGTCGAGGTGGAAGTTTGCTTGATTGCCTTTGAGAGGAGCATTAGCACTTCTCGCGCACTCGGCTGAATAGAGTCTTGACTAACCTTCAGCATGATCAATCCTACTGATCGAATTATCTACCTCGAAGAAGCCGTGCTTGCTGATACCCAGGCTGGGTCCAAGCGTGTTCGGGACACGGGAATCGGCGCCTCCAATACTGTACTTCCCTGATGGCAAGTCACCTCCGGCGAGCAGACCGAGGGCGCTGAGGAAGGTGCATGTATCGTAGCCGAAACCCAAAGTGATTTGGCAAGCATTGGCCGCTTCAGCAAAGGTTGTGATGCCGGTATGGGAGATGTAGCCGTGGTTTGCCACTGAAGGGGAACTTGCATCAGTATGCATATGACTCGGATCAGAGGGGAATACGAACTGGTGTTCAATGTTGGGCACATGCCACGGACATCGGTTGTGCCTGGAGCCACGTATTTGTGAGCGGCGTCATCACCTGGAATTTCTTTGAGGCCGGTTGCTTGTGGTCTGGCACCGAGCGTCAGCAGCCACCATCAAATCATACAGAATACTCAATCTTTTACTCACGTTGGGACATCCAATGCTGATAAAACGCCGCTAAACGGTTGCAGGACTCCCCCTAGCAAGCCTCCTCCAAGTGGTAGGTCTCCAAGGCTTAGCTGACGTTTGTAGTAATGTTCTTGTCGAGCATGTTCTGCGGCCTCACGCTTCTTGATCATGGACTGGACAGCTGACTCGCCTTCGGATCGGGCGGCAAAGAACTTAGCCGTATCTTCTTGGGAGAGACGGCCTTCTTCGGCGAGCTGGCCATAGGGACATGGCGTTGAGGCTGCCAAAGAAGCCAACAAGGCAATGATAAAGTGTTTCATGGTGACCAAAATAATGTTTCGAGTGAATAGTCTCGAGGAGAGGATGGTTGTGCTGGCTCCTGAACTGGCTCTCCAATCCGACTTATATAGATGAAATCGGCTCCGACAACCGTGGCATATCTTTGTTGAAGGACTCTCTCAGACGCTGTCCGTTCCAAGAACGGGTCTGATCGTCAGTCTCAAGTGACCATCACAATCGACCTTGAGCATCTCCGACACTCTTGGACCATGTGAAATCGTTGCAAGTGGTCCAAGATAGCTATCACAATTTGGCATGCAGCTTGTCGACTCTTAGCTCGCCAGAGGTGCGACGATCTCAGCTTATGGTCGCCCACATAGGTAGGTATGGTATCGATGTAGAAGTCTGGACATCTCCGCCTGTTCATGAGGTGGACCTCAGGGTCCAGATACGTGGCTGTGGCCACAGGCCGGGTAGTCTAGTGCCGGATAGTGGCTCTTGCGACAGGTGAGCTAGTTGGAATTGCGCCAGGGATTTCTGTAGGGTCAAATTTGGAGAGACGTCTGCTCTGCGTTTGTTCATTTGTTGAAGCGCCTTGAGTAACACTCAAACCAGACAGTTTTGCCCTCGTATGATAGTGCTTGAAGGCCATATCCCTCGAATTGAGGTGGTTGTTGCACACCACGTTTTCGGCGTCCCGGCGTCCTGCAGGATAGAGCAAATTCCAAGTGCAATCGCCCTTTTCCAACATGCTCTGAGCTACAGATGGGTGTGCAGGACACTTGACCGAGTTTCCCCGTGAAAGTGCCCAGTTGCAGGATAGTAGGCAGTCGCGTGGCAACCGCCGGAAACCCATCAAGAATGTCTTCGCTCACGCTTGGATGCGGCTATGTTGGTATGTAACAAGCTTGGCACTGCCAGCGGAAGTGATATCGAGCTCGGAAGCTGTTTCGCTGATGAATGGGCAACAGCTGATTCGTTGGTGAGCTCCATGATATTCACGCATAAGGACGAGCTACAAAGCTTGAAGTAGTAGTGACCACCGCATTTGGATGATCTGCAATGCGGCTCTGTGATAAGGCATAGTAGCTCAATGTGCGCTGGTGAGGCTCAATGCTAATATGCTCAACTCTAAGCCTTGCATGGAGTGTTGTCGGCCCGCGAATAATATGGTCCAGGGGCATCCGCGGCTTGCCTGCAGTCGGAGACGCAAGCTCAACATATCCAATAGACAGGCTACCAGAAATACTTAACCTGCCAGTCTCGCTGGACCGAAAGGCCATTTCATTCACGGCTTTTCAAGAGTCGAACGAGGCAGTGGTCCGGAAGGCAAAGCCTGATTCATTTGTTATCATTGTCTGAAGTTGTTCAGAAACCGAGATCTGCCGAGAGTATTCGGCGCCATCGCTGAACTCAAGGAATTGGGCTAGTGGCCGTCAATATGAGCAACCCATTAGACAGTCAGGTGCAAGGTGAGGTTGGCCGGCTTGTTGTGGTCGCTATCTTGTCGATCGCTTTCTGAGAGACATGCGGGAGTTTTTGGCTTCGTTAGCCTTTCCACGTTTGTAGCTTGAACAGATAAGCCTGCTGGCATATCTGAGGCATACACCAGATTTACCGTTGCTATCGTTGCGCACCGGAGATGCTTGAGGTGGGTTCTGCCAGGGACAGTTTCACGGTGGTGACCCTCGACTAAGTCCGTCGAGATTCCATCGCGTGCTCATGTACGCTGAGATGGCGCATTTCGTCGCGTACACGAAGCACTGAAGCCTTGGCTTGCTGCATCTTCATGTTTGCACACTCGTGATACGCGTCTAGTCTGCAAACACAAGTCTAAGGGCTCGTGTACTCAGGTTGGCGCTGCTGCTTGTCATGCATTTGAAGGGCACCTCAGTGCCTGCCGAATTCTTGTCGCAGCTCGACGGACGCGGGCTGCAGCGGTGCCGGTCGCAGGTGTACAGCAAATCGCTAGAGACATCTACCGTGTCGACAGGCGCAAAGTGGTTGTGACCTCGTCGCATCGAAGACAGTACGACGTCATGGTATTGGTAGAAGGAGACTGCTCGCACTGCTATGGAAGACGCTTTGCGTTGGTCAGCGGCAATCTCGGAGGCTCGGGCCGACATTTGCCGATATGATATAGAAGAAACTTCGTAGGATCGTTGATTTTCTACTTGAGAGGCGGACCTCGGCTATATAGACTTTTACAGGAGGTTACGTACTATTATTATATATATAGTTAGTCTTAAGTATAGCCGATATTAGAATATTCTCCTCTATCTAGACTATTTAATCTTAAATAGTCTCTTAAGTAGCTAATCTCTATATAATTCTCGTTACTTCTACTAAGATAGAAACCTCTCTATAACCGTTACTTAGACTCTTTACTAGTCCGCGACTTCCTTACTAAGATAGATAATCTAAGCTTATAATCTAGTATATAACTATATTATTTACTTAAGAGCTTTTATAACTTTCTAAATAGATAATAATAGTAAGATTAGAAAGATTAAAAAGGCCGTCCTTCTCGATTTAAAATCTAACTATTAACTATAATCTTATCTATACTAACTTAACTTTAATTAGTACCTTTAAGTTTCTATTAATCTATCTATCTTTACTATATCTATTTAATAGTATTCCTACTTAAGTCGCTATAGCTAATATACTTCCTTGTCGCTCGCTATATAACTATACTAGCTTAGATAGTATCTCTAGTACTAGAGGTTAGCCTTCTTATAAGCCTAATAGTAATAACTCTAAAAGGCTATATTATAAAAAACGTTTTACTAATCGAGCTAATCCTATTAGATAGGATTAATACCGATTAACTCGATTAACTCGATTAACTCGATTAATAAATACTTATATTACTAACTCTATTACGACTCTATTATAACTCTATTAGATAGGATTAATACTTTCTAGAATTTCTAGAAAATTAAAACTATCCTATAGACGCGTAGTTTACTAACCTACTATCCTATCTAATATTAGCTTATAATTTGTTTAATCTATTTATTAATAGTTTTATACTTAAGCTATTATCGTAATTATATCGAGCTTTTATTACTTACCTCGAATCCTAACTTAGGCCTAACTTATAAAGCTACTTAGCGTATTCGTATTATTTATATTATTTATATACTAGAGATAAGCTTAATTATCTAGTTTATTAACTTACTCTATATATTCTAAAATATTTATAATATCTATATCGTTCGATTATACTATAAGATCTAATAATTTATATCTAATCTAGTAACTAAGTCGCTCTAGATTTATACTATAGATATATACGCGTCGTTTACTAAGCTATAATTATAATAAATACTAATTAGGATCGTTAGCTATATAATATTAGTATATCTCTATAGAGTTCTTACTTCTCTTTATCTTCTTATTCTTTAATATTTAATCTTTAAATATCTTCTCCTATATATTCTTATTAAATACCTTCTCTACTATCTTCTTATTCTTTATTCTTATATCCGCCTACTATAACTATAGTCCTTCTTCTAGTATAAGTACCTTAGTAATATAGATATATATCTCCTTAAATAATATTTATATTATTATACTAGACTAGTTATTAAACCTAATACTACTATAGTTATTAGTAAGTATAGGATATATACTATCTTATCCTAAAACGTACTTACTATCTACCTCCCTATTAAGTATATCGTCGTCTTCTATAATAGTAGCGTTAGTTATTTAAAAGCTACTTTTAGGTATAGGTATTCTATTATTATTAGTATATAATAGTAGATCTATACTTCTATTACTATCGATTAGATTAGAATTTATATTTAGTTATATTTAATCCTATAGTCTATCCGTCGTCGATAGTTCTATTAATAGGATTAGCTAACGGCTATATCTAAAGCTTAGTTAGTATATATACTTTAAGGCCGAATATTATTAGTATTATTATTAGTATTAGCGAGAACGTCGATTTAAGCTAGTACTTCTATATCGTCTCGCTTATTAATAAAGTTAGAATCTAATAGTTTAGGTCCTTCTACTTTCTTCGCTATATATTTCTTAAATAGCTACTATACTTTCTTAAGTCGAAGTATTTATATATTAGGTTTTACTTCTTTCTATATCCTAACCTATTCCTTAAATACCGCTTCTATCGTCGCGTACTCTAGATATAGCTAGATTAGTATACTAGCCTTACTAAACTTCGGAATCTTACCTAACTAGCTCTTAAATATTATACTAATAACTATTATAGTAGAGTATATTATAAAAGTATTTACTCGCTTAATATATAGTCTAAGATACGGCGTCTTTAATAATCCGATCTATTAGTTTAATACTTTAGCTATATATTAATAAATAAGCTTACTTAAGTAACGTATAGTATATAATAATAATTAGTAATCGATCGTCGATTAGATAGATATATAGACTTACTAGGTTTCTACTTAGATATTCGAACTTATAGTTTATAAGCTAATCTTCTATATATTTAATCCTTTATTTCTCGTTTAAGAGCTCGATTAGTATAGATTATTCGAGAAGCGACTAGATATAGTTATTTATATATATACGTTCTTTTCGTATCGTCTCTTATAACTATAGAAATATTAGTACCTATATCGGCGTAGTAGATTATATACTAATTCCTAGAATTATATCTAATAGTACTTTATCGCCTCTAACTATAGGCTATATTATACTAGAAGATATTAGTTAGTTAAAATTCTCTATATATACTTCCTTAGTAATATATTCTATCTAGTTAGGATCTATAATAGTAGAAAATATCGACTCGTATTCTCGCCTACTAGTAGCTATAATTATAATAAGCTTATAATATATCTCTTTATATAATAACTTTAGCTTTATAGAAGACTAGAATATTTAGTTCCTATAAGATATATTACTAGAGTCTCTATTATACTTCGCGTCGCCTTTTCGCTACTTCGCGTAATTTACTTATTATTCTTCGTCCTAGCTCTACTTCCTCTTAGATTTATTACTCTAATAATCCTTATATATAGTCTACTAACGTTAACTATCTATAGATACTAGAAGTAATATAATACCTTTAAAAACTTCGTACTAACTTCGCTACTAACGTACCGTTAGCTACTAGTATTATCTTCGTTATTATTACTTATACTATTAGAATTAGATAATTAATTATCTTCGTAATTATTAATATTATCTAGGTTACTACTTATCTTTATATATTTTAGTTAGGACTAATATTATTATATATAGAATATAGTACGTAGTAGACTATATATATAGTCTTACTTATTTATACTATAAAAAGGGATATATTAGGTTATAGATTAACTCTACTATTACCTAAGCTACTACTAATAGCCCTCGTCTATTAGCTTCTACGTCGCTTAATCCTAGCTATACTAAAGCGTAATCGTCGTCTATTAGCTATATTAGTTAGTATACTCTCTATTTATATCTAAGTTAGATAGAGTACTAGTATCGAGTAGATTTCGAGTTTAACTAAGATTATAGCTAAGTCGAAGAATAGTAGTAGTAGTAATTTAGTAATTATATATATTTCTTAATTATAGTACTATATATACTCTATCTCCTATATACTAGCTATCTACTATAAAGTACTATATCTCTTATAGCGATTTTATAGTAGATCTAGTAATTATCTATTTTAGTAGTATACTAGCTAAGTCTAATTACTAGTCTCGCCGCGTCTTTTAATAATAAATAAATATATTACTATTTTATAGAGCTCGCTTCCTATTATATATTAAGTCGTTATACTAGTACTAACTTACTTCTTAGTATAGTAGATAGCATAACTATATAGTAGACTATATATAATTACTACTCTAGTAGATTTATATACTAGATATAGCGATATCTTCTATCTTTCGAGCTATTAATTCGTATATAGTAGTAGTATATTATCTAGCTTCTTACGTTCTTTTCGAATTATAAGTCGTAGTAATAGGCCTCTTCTTAATATATCTAATAGTCTAGTCCTCTACTACTACTTATTATCGATACGAATCTATCTATATTCGTTACTTATCTAATATAGAATATCGACTCTAGGAATAAATATATAATCTACCTTTAATATATCTATTAGTCGGTTAAAGTCTATATTATCTACTTCTACTAATAGATAGCCCTTAATAGCTAGCTAACGATAATCTAGCTTATATAATTAGTAGAGGAGTTTTAATCTCTTACTATACTCCTAGACCGTAACTATACTATACTATATACTACCTAATATATAGTATATTAGAGCTAGCGTCTATTTATTAGTATTTTCTATTAACGTCTCTATAGAGATCGCTATATTCGTATAGTCGCTCGAATCGCTTTCTCTATAAGCCGTTACTTATACTATCTTCCGTTTTATCTATTAGTAGTAGTTAGAGTATATCTTATATACTAGATATCTAAAAGCCGCCTATCCTTCTACTATTCGTATATACTTTACTATATCTAGAAATTCCTTCTTATATTTACTATCTACTAATACTATATCGTATAGCTAGCTCTATATTCTTTAGCGTTCCGATAGTAATAATAATCGGAATATACTACTAATCTAACCTAAGTCTTATATCGATCGCTTAATACTTACGTAAAATTCCTAGTATATTATAGACGATAGTCTAAGGCTACGAGAAATCCTCCTAATAGAATATTAATCGTAGGATATATATATACGAGATATATTCGAAAGCGTTCTTAATAATTAATATATTAGTAGTACGAAAATATCTATAGGTCTATATTATATATAGAGACTAGAATAGTTATAGCTTTCGTTATATATAAATAGATACTATCTTTATAGCCTATCTAGGTTAATAGATTATAGATAGAGCGAGTTAGTTACCGAATCGTACCTAAATCTAGCTAAGCCTATAAGCTAGTCTCTATAGTCTAAATAAGCGCGTAGGATTACGTTATTAGCCGCTAATCTTAATATTTATAATATTATATTATAATAGAATCTTTTATCCGACTATATTTAAATTACTATATAATATACTCTACTATTAATTCTACTATCGAGATCTCTCTATTATACCTATACGATAGTTATATAATTCGCTATATCTAATAGAACTATATAGTTATATAACCGCGTTACTACCGACTCTAAGGATTATATAAGGATAAGAAGCTATAATAGTAAACGCTAGCTACTTCTATATTATATTTAGAAGTATAAATTAGATCTATACCTAATTTACTATTCTTCCTAGATACTATTACGGCTATTATTATATAAGAAGAGGTAGTAATCTAAGTAAGAAAAAGTAGGGTTTATAATCTAGTAGTAATATACTAATACTATTAGTATTATATATATTATAGTCGAAGAAGATAGAAGCCGAATTAGTCTAAGTCGCTTTACTATATCTATAAGAAGAATACCGACTTATCTAGCTAGCTTAGGCTACGTTTATCTATTAGCTATACTAGTTATATATATCGGTATATTAAGCTATACGAATAGCCTACTATAATATATAGATAGTATATTTGTCTCCTTATTAGTAAATATTAATACTTCGACTAGTAGTTATCTATATACTCTAGCTCTAATCTATACTTTTATAGACTAAATATAGTAGTAACTTAAACTAAGGCGGCGAATTAGAAGAAAGATCTACCTATAGCTATATATCGGAGTATAGGTTCCTCTATTACGATTAAGATAATACTAGTAGAAAGGTACTAGACTTATAAAGCTACTATAGTATTTATTATATCTATTATAGTTAGTCGTTATATTATATAATTTAAGGCTTTCGAGTATACTTCGCTTAGGTATTAATATATCTCTACTTATCTAGATATATTAATATCGGTTAGTTAGTATATACGATTATAGTATATTTACTACTAAGAAAGATAATATCCCTATACTATTTATATAAGAACTAGTAGCTAATATCTAGATCTCGTAGCCTCTAGCTACGAGTATAGTATAGATTCTTAAATTACTATTAGCTATAATATCTAGGTAGTTAACTACGAGTACTATATTATTTAAGAGAGTAATATCTTACTCTAGTACTATAGTATTAGCTTTCTTAGGAGTAGTACTATCCTTACCGCTCCTAGACTTACTAGTAGAGTCTTTCTACTTCGTTTTTATAACTACTTTCTTACTACACTTCTTAGATATAATCTTTAGTATAGTAGCGCTTCGTTATCGCTAGACTATATATATCTTATATAAGGTAAGCTTATTCTTTATCGCGTACTATATACTAGATATAGAGCGAATACTTATATAACTACTAAAAACTACGATATACTAGAGAAGAAGGAAATATTAGTATAGGCGAGTATAAATAAGAAGCGTAGTAATACTAGGGATATAAAGTATAGTAACGTCGAGTATATTAATATAATTTACTATATCTAACTCGTAGTCCTACTCGCTTATAAGTCGCCCTAATTAGAATCCTAAGTTTATACTCTTTATATACTCTATCGCTCTCTACGGCCTTAATCTTATAGCTATATTCGCCGACTATATATCGTTTCTTCCTACTCGAAGGACTAGGCGGATTACTCGTATTATACTATAGCTCTACGGCTTATACTTTCTAAGCCGCTATTCTAGTTAATACTCTCGATATATATTTATATCTATATCGAGGTTTAAGTTATATTACTTAGTAGTAGTTATATATATACTACTTATATACTTTTAGATATAGTAGTATTAAACTTTAGTTTAAAACCTAGTCTTACTATTAGAATTACCTATTATATAGGAGGTTTACTTTAGACTAATTATCTATAGGCTTATTACTCGATATACTCTATCTAATATATATATATACTAGTTCGTTACTTATCTATTTTACTAGCGAGTTAGGAGCGATTTAGGATCTAAGTTACTTATAATCTATAGATTTAAAGTAAGTATATTCTTCTAATACTTTACCCTTTCTATAATAGTAACTATATCTATATTTATATATATATCTTCTATCTATATTATTATAGTATATATTAATATTACTATATCGAATATATCTTTCTTATATCTATATAGATTATTTAATACTAATCCTATCTCTAGTACTAACTAATATCGGCTTTATATATATAGCGCTCTTATTATACTAGATAATTAAAACGGTTTACTAGTAGATAGGTCCTAGTAGTACTCTACTACTATTCTTACCTCTACTAACCCTTACCTACTATTAAATTCGCTACGTCGAATTAGTCCTTATACTTCTACTAAATAGTATAAGATAGTACTAGTTTACTATCTAGACTAGCTATAATATAAGTATCGTTTATTACTCTAATATATACTATACTAACTATATTATAGTCGCTATCTAATAAACCTATATCTATACTACTATTATAATATCCGTTCTATAGAAGCTATAAGACTAGATAGCCGACGAGAGCGTAGCGATTATCGATTCTATAAATAATAGTCTACCTCTCTTAGAATATACGTACCTTAAATTATTTAATATAGATAAGCCTATATTCGATAGTATCTTATCTAGAATAAGTAAGATCTTCGAGATATATCTCTCGAGTAATAAGAATAGTAAGGGATAGATATACTAGCCTACTAAGGACTAGTACGAAGGTACTAAAGCTCTAGTATACTCTAATACTACTAATCTATTAGATAAAGCTCGCCTATTATTCTAGTCTCGCTATAGCTAGTATAAAAAAGATCGTTAGAAATAGCCGGTTTAGTATAAGTAAGATATAATACTCTAGAATAAAATCTAGAAAGAAGAGACTATAGTTAAGTAAGACGTAGTAAAGTAGTTTTACTATTATATCTAGGATAAATTCTAGAATAGTATAAATAGGGCGAATAATAATATAGATACTCTACTAGTAGATAATAGCGATATCGAAACTATCTAATCTAG
Organism: Pseudocercospora fuligena; assembly: GCA_014298035.1. NCBI lineage: Eukaryota > Fungi > Ascomycota > Dothideomycetes > Mycosphaerellales > Mycosphaerellaceae > Pseudocercospora > Pseudocercospora fuligena. The sequence continues at coordinate 167,718 of JABCIY010000153.1, read as the reverse complement.
GATCCTATCTATCGCTATATTAAAGTATAAAGGAAGTATAAATTCTTAATCGAGCTATATATATAGTAAGATAGTAAAACTATCTATTAGTAAGATACTAGTAGATATTAAGATATAGGATACTCTAGCGCTACTATCTACTAAGCCTCTTAAATATAATATAATTCTATAGTTCGGTATTATTACTTAGAATAAGTATAAGCCTACTAATAGATATTTAGAGATAATTAGGCTTACCTAGTTATTACTAGAGACTTCTAATACTAAACTATTATTTAGGTTAGTAGAAGTTAGAGCTAACTTCGACGAAGCCTATTAATATTATATAATTTTTAGTATAGACGAGAATAGTATAGATCTAAATAGTCTTCTTAAAGCGAAGATAGATATACTCTTTACTAGTACTACTAATAAGCTCTATAATAACTTAAGACTAGAAATTACTAGCTATATAGGTCTAGACTTTATTATAGGTATAACTAAAGCTAATTATAATAAAGTACCTACTAAATATCGTCGACTATCTATATTACGGATAGATACTATAATTAAGCTATTATCCTCTTAGCTAGTTAATAATCCTACTAAGGATAATAATACTAAATAACTTAGATACGAATTATAGGAGAAGGAAGAACCTAATAGACGCTATTATAAGTAAGACCTAGCTCTATAGTAGTAGTACTAGGAATAGGAATATTAATAGGAAGAAGAGTACTAGCGATAAGCTAATAAGTAAGTAGAACGTAAACGAGTTATATATTAAAAAGTAGCTAATCGAGAACGTAAAGAAGAAGAGTAACCTAAGAATAGTCTACTATCTCTACTACTACTACTACTACTACTACTAGCTATATAATAGTCTAGTCTAAAGGTACTTTAAGCTCGAGCTATAAAGTAATAACGCTAGATCGACTAGCTACTAACTTAGATAATAGTACTTCTAGATCTAAGCGAGCCTAAGAATATCGTATAAGTACTACCTTAAACTACTAAGCTTAATATTTTACTATTAGTTCTACTAGATAGAGCCTAAATCGAATTCGTTAACTAGATATCCTCTACTACTAGTATTACGCCTAGTTATAATAAGCTAGTAGTAGAAGATCTAGAGGCTAAGCTTAATAAGCGTCTTACTAGTAAAGAGTTTAAGTATTTTACTAAAGAAAACTTCCGATTAATATATCGATTTACACTACTTAACGATTAGTAGACTATACTATAGATATACGTTAATTTACTAAACTAGAGCTTAACTATACTACTAAAGTTCTATTAGTATTATCTACTTATTTAGACGTTAAAGACGAGTATTATTAGTAGAGACTTTTATATCGTTACTAAGGATATTAGGATAGGTAAGACGGGTATTATACTAGTATATATTATCCTAATATTAGGCTAGTAGTTCTTATACTATAGGTTATTAACTTTAGATACTCGACTATTTAAAGATCTTCTAGCTTAGATAAATCCTTTTCTCTAAGATAGCGAGTCTTTAGTATTTAATCTATATATCTTAAATAGAATAAGGCTAGTAATCTAGAAAGATATATATATAATCTACGTACTAAAGTTACTCGCTAATAACTAGGTATCTAAAATTAAATCCTTTATCTATAAGGATCTCGAGAAGGTAATATCTCCTACTAAGGCTTACCTTAGTATATACGCTACGTATATAATATATAGGCTTTTTATATAGCGTCGTACGTATACTCGAATATATACTTATTAGTTCTACCTTCTATCGACTTATCGGTTAACGGATATCCTATATATTACTATATACCTAGCCTCTTATAGTTCTAATAAGTCTACCTATCGTAGCGGCCTATAGGATCTCGTACGATAGACGTAGACGAAGCGACCGCGTTAGGCAGTAAAACTAATAACTATAATATACCTATAACCGACGAGGAACGCGTCTAACGGGATACCGAACGATAAGCTATACTTAATAAGCGATAGGCTACGCTAAACGAGCGCCTCGTACGCGAAAAGATACGAGAACTATAGTAGTTTTAGAAAGATATATATAATATACCTTATATATATATAATTAACCTACGTAGCGTTACGGTTAGTAATAATATAGATCTACTAGAAGAGTTTAAGGACTTTATAGATATCTTTACTATAACTCTAGAGGCTCGACGCTAACTATATATAGATATAGAGTATACGATCGACCTTATCGATAGAAAAAAGCTACTATATAAAGCCCTCTACTACTAGTCTAAGCGAGAACTTCGTAAGCTCTATAAGTATCTAGTTAAGGTATTAGATAATAACTAGATCTAGCCTAGTATAAGCGAAGTAGATACGCCGATCCTATTCGTATTAAAGAAAGATAGTAGTCTCTAACTCTATATCGATTATAGAGGGTTAAACGAAATTACTATTAAGAATCGTTATTCTCTATCTCTTATAAGCGAGACGCTTAATAGACTTAAGGACGCTAAATAGTATACGTCCTTAGACCTATAGGATACTTACTATCGTATCCGGATTAAGCGAGGCGACGAGTAGAAGACTATATTTCGTATATACTATAGATACTTCGAGTACTATATTATATCTTTTAGCTTAACTAATATACCTATAACGTTTTAAGGATATATTAATAGAGCCCTAGCTAGGTTAGTTAATATCTACTATATAGTCTATCTCGATAATATCCTAGTCTATAGTAAGATATAAGAGGATTATATACGCGATATATATACTATACTTAAGCGTCTTCGGATATTCTCTCTATATACGAACTAGAAGAAATACTCGTTTTAGAAAAAATAGATAGAGTTCCTAGGATATATTATAAGTACTAAAGGCGTATCGATAGATTAGAGTAGGATAAACGTAATTATAGAGTAGCCGCGACCTACTATACTTACTAAAGTCTAGTCCTTCCTAGGATTCTATAACTTCTATTATAGATTTATCCCTAACTATTCTTAGATAGTTATACTTCTAATAGCTCTCTCTAAGGGAGCTAAGAATAGTAAGAAGCTAGGTTAGATTAAGTAGAACGTAGCCGAGGAGTAGGCTTTTAAGAGCCTAAAGGATATCTTCTACTCTATATCGATACTTCGATATTTCGATCCTATAAAGCCCTTATATCTCGAGACCGATATATCTACGTTCGTAGTAGTAGGTATCCTTTCGTAATAAGGAGAAGAAGGCTACTAGTACTCTATTACTTTCTAGTTAAGGAAGATAATCCCTATAGAGACTAACTATAAGATCTATAACTAAGAACTACTAGTAGTAGTAGAATCCTTTAAGTATTAGAGACTATACTTCGATAGCTTATAGTATATAGTATATATACTCGTCGATTATACTAATCTTAAAGGATTTACAACTACGAAGTAACTAGTTAGTAGATAGGTAAGGTAGGCTATATTCCTAGTATCCTTCGACTTTATAATTAAGTACTAGATAGGAAAGAAGAATCCTACTAATACGCTATCGAGGAGAAGCGACTATAAAGGCGAAATATAAGCGATAAGTAACCTACTACCTATACTCTAAGCTAAGCTTTTAGTATAGTTAGACCTAACTAGAAGTATAGAACTAGTAGTAAAACGTATCTTAGTAATATATATCTCTATAAGAGGATTAGGAGTAACGTAAGTATAGCGTAATAACTTCGTTTACTATCTAGTAAGGATAGCGGCTATAGTCGTTAAAGATAACGGCCCTTACTACTATATACTAGACCTATTACTTAGCTTTATATAGATACTCTAGTAATTAGAGCTATTAGCTAAAGAGTTATATAAGGCTACGAAGAGTAACGGCGGCGTATTTAAAGGATATTCGCTCTACGATAATATTCTTTTTTAGGATAATATAATTTATATACTAAAGGATTACGTATTAAGAGTATAGGTTATACGTATATATTACGACGACGTCTTAGTAGGGCATTTTAGCTATATAAAGATAGTAGAGTTAATATATAGGAAGTACTACTAGCCTAATATATCTTAGGAGATAGCCGAGTATATCTCTATCTATAGTATCTACTAGTAGTCGAAGGCGAAGCGGTACCGCCTCTACGGCGAACTATCTATACTACTAATACTAGTAAGACTATAGTAAGAATTAATAATAGACTTTATTACTAATCTTCCGCTAAGTAAGCTTAGCTCCTACGTCTATACTACGATACTTATAATAGTCGACCGCTATACGAAGATAAGCCTCTTTATTCTAACGACGAAGAAGTATATAGCTATAGAGCTTATAGAGATCCTATAAAGGGAGGTAATTAGAAGATTTAGAGTACTAAGTAGTATTATTAGTAATCGAGGATCGCTATTTACTAGCTAGTTTTAGAGCGACTTCTACTATAAGACGTATATAAAGTATAAGCTTAGTACTATATTCTATCCGTAGACCGACGATTAGACGGAGAGAGTAAACTAAATACTAGAGTAGTATCTATAGTACTACTACTTAGGGGACTAAGAAGACTAGGTATCTTAGCTAGTATAAGCGGAGTTTATATATAATAATAGTATATACTCTACGCTATATATAAGGCCCTTTAGGATATTATACGGATACGATCTAGATATAGTATCTATATTAACTCTAGCGACTTCTATAGCTCGGAACGAGCTATCTAAGGGAAGGATACCGGCGGCAATCGATACTATAGATAGGTTATAATAAGTATATAAGATACTTACGTAATACTAGAAAACTATAGCTAAGTATTAAGCGAAGTACTATAACGCTTATTATAAAGTAAAGAAGTATAGTATAGATAACCTAGTACTACTAGTATCTAAGAATATTAAGCTAGATATACTAAAGAAGAAACTTAGACTAAAGTTTCTTAGACTATTTTATATTATCGATATAGTAGATATATAGGCGTATCGCCTAGCGCTACTATTAAGTATAAAGATCTATAATATCTTTTATATATTACTACTAGAGCCTTAGAAGGGCCGTAAGGGTAAGGAATATAAAGTAAGTATATCTATCGTAGAGGAAGCGGATAAGTAGCGAGTAGAAGAGATTATAAAGAAGAGGATACGGAAATAAAAGATATATTACCTTATTAAGTAGATAGGATAGCTAGATAAGTATAATATATAGGAACTAGCTAAGTATATTAAAGATACTATAGCGCTTAACGCCTTCGAGGCGTAAGCGAAGAGTAGATAGAAATAAAATAAGACTAAGATAAGTTAATAGTACGCGCTCGTTTCGCTATTAAAAAACTATATAGAGCTTAGTAGCCTATAGATACTAAGTAGTAGGAGAGGAGGTTAGGCATATACGCTACGTAGGCGCGTATTTAGTTAGAGTCGTTCCTAGGAGTAATAGTATAGTCTATAATCTCGTTAACGGTATCGATAGCCTTAGTAAGGCTATCGTCGGCTAGATACTAGAGTAGTTAGTATACGAAGCGTATACGATATAGAGTAGTAACTTATATAGCGACTAATCTCGATAAGAGCGGTAAGAGAGGTATTAATATACTTAAGTATACCGATAGTATCGAGGCTACTAAGTATAGCTATAGCGCTACTAGTACGCTTACTCTTAAATAGGATATCGTCGGAGGAGATCTTATTCTTATTATAGTAGAAGGCGCGGAGGGTTAGCTTAATAGCTATATACGATTAGTATACGAAGCGTAAGCGATAAGTAAGATATATATACTAGAGATAGCTATAGCGAGCTCGTTATCGATATTAGCCTAGACTTACTAACGCTCTTTAAGATCGTTATAGGCGTCTAGCTCGAACTTATTATACGTAGTATATATATCGCGTAAGCGCGATAGTAGCGCTAAGAGGGCGGGAGCTAGTACCGGCTTATACTTCTAGTTAATACTCTTATAGCGACGATAGCGGATAGTCTAGCTAGGATCGAAGTAGCCCTTAGTATAGATATCGACTAGATCGACTAGTAAACGATTAGTATACGTAGTATAACTATAATAGGGGCGAGAAGCTTATAGTTAACGGTTATATAGTCGTAATAGCGGATATAATCCTCGGCTATAACCTTAATATACTTCTTAGGAATAGTAAGTATAGATATAGCGGTTACGTAGTACTTATCCGGAGTATTAGAGGGACCTATAGTAGCTATAGTAAAGATATTAAGATTATTTAAAGAGAAGAAAAGGGTACTTACTAATAGGTTACTAGACGTAGAAGGGACGTATACGTAGCGTAGACTATAAATAAAGGAGATACTTAGGAATAGAAGAGAGTTCTTAGATAGGCTTTATAGGCTACTTATACTCGCTATATATACTTAAACCCGTTACTATAGACTACCCGTAAAGCCGCTTTACTTTACGTAATTACGAATATATATATAAACAACCTAGTAATAAAGCCTTTACTATAAATAGTAAAGGCTAAGTACTAGAATAGTATAGTAATAGAAATCTCGTATATAGTAACTAGTATAGAGCGACGAGAACGTATAAGAAGCGTAACGAATATACTAAATAGAGGAGCTTAATATAAGATTAGGCTATACCTATAGCTAAGGATAGCTATACTAGAGAGAAGGAGATAATTATAAGGATCTTAAGGAGATAATATCTCCTACTAAGGCTTGCCTTAGCGTATACGCCGCGTATATAACGCGTAGGCTTTTTATATAGCGTCGTATATATACTCGAATATATACTTATTAGTTCTACCTTCTATCGACTTATCGGTTAATAGATATCCTATACGTTACTATATACCTAGTCTCTTATATTATCTTACTAGATATAATATTTATTTATCTACTTAAGTTAAGTAAGTAGCTAATAAAGGACGAGAGAACGAGTAAGTTAGGTCTATAGAAGAATAATTAGATTATATATATAATAGATAAAATTAGCTTAACTTATATCGCTATTCTAAGTTATAACGAACTCGAGATAGTACTTAGTATAGAATAGACTCGTAAATAGAAGCTAAAGAGAAAGATCCTAGTTAGATAATTACTCGAAGTCGACTACGATAATCTAGTTATACGTCTATAGTACTATAAATAGATTATCTTAACGATAAATACCCTAATCTAGAATATCCTTAATTTTAGGATATATAATAGAAAAGGATAGAAGAAAAGGGAAAATAACGATAAGTATCTTTCTATTCTCGCTATAATAGTTATTAATAATAAATTTTATATATCGATTAATTCTAGTATAAAAGAGTAGGATCCTATTACTAGTCTTCTAGGTTATTCTTTTATTATAGAACTTAGTAGTATCCTATTTATTAAGCTAAAAGAATTAGTAGTAATTACGATAGCTATAGCTAAGAGATATATCGTAGTCTATAATATAAAGGGAAACTATATACCTCTAAGATTAAGTACGAGGTATATTATTTAGTATAAAGTACGAGAAGACGAGACCGTATTATCTAATAAGTATATAGACGAGCTAGTAGAGATCTTATAGTATAATAGTAATACCGACCTAATCGCTAAGGCTACTAATACTATTAGTAGTTAGATCGATAATCTCTATTATAAGGATACTAATAAAGTAGCTAAACTAATAGAGTTAGATTCTATAGAGAACTAAAAGGTACTAGATATATTCTATACGTAGTTAAAGCTAGTAATAATACGGCTAAAGAAGATACTAGTTTAGAAGCTAACGAAGGCTACTCCTACTATTCTAGCTATTCTCTATCTACTATATTTATACTACGATATTAAGTTATAGTTTATTAAGAAAGACGAGGATATACTAGTAAAGTTCGTTAAGTACTATTAAGTTTTCTCTAAGTAAATAATAGTACTTAGTATCTTTCTATTACTCGCCCGTCTTATAGTAGAAAACGAGTAGCTAGTAGAAGATATTAGTAACTTTAGTATTAATAATATTAAGCGGATTAAGGCCTATATAAAAAAAAGGGCGAGATTATAGAGTCTATTATCTAGTAATTTATATAGATCCTATATAACGAACTAGTAATCGCTTCTATCTAAGTAATCGTACGTAAAAAGCGCTCGAAGTAATACTAGTATAGATATAGTAGTAAGATCGTACTAAGTATCTATAAGCTATAGAATATCTAGCTTATAGTCTATATAAGTACTAACGTCGCTCGAATTATCTATATAATACTAATATATCTATAGTATTTCTAATAGCTATCTAAGTAGAAGGAGGACTATCTATACTATAACGAGATATTCGCTAGTACTAACTTAGACTTTATAATACTATAGGATACCTAGTTAGATAGTAAAGTCGACGAGTATATAGAATAATATAATAAATTTATTACTATAAGAAATAAGGTCGAAGGCTATAATAATAATAAATAGATATTAGTAGTATATTCTAGTTAGGTTACTATAGGTATAAATTTGCCTTCTATAGATACTATTATTATTATTAATAATAGCTAGTCTTTATTAAAGAACGTCTAACTCGCTAGAAGACTCTCTTATACGGCTAGTATTTAGAGGGTACTATTTATAGAGTTATATTACTTTATCCTCTACTCGGTAGTAGTTTAGTTTATATAGTAGCTCGCTAGTAGATAGAATATAGCTTAGGATATTTAAGTATAACTTAGATTTAAAGAAGAGAAGGCTAGTACTAGGAAGTAAGACGAATAGAATACTTAATCGAGTAGAGTATAGTATTATATTTATAAACGAGATAAGCGATATAGACTCGGTACTATATAGATAGTAGTAGTATTAGTATACTAATCGAATAGTTAACTACTAGTATAGGTAAAATAAACGCTCTTATAAGAAGCCTTATTAATCTAATCGTCGTTTATTTTAAGACGAAGTCTATAATAGTATACTAAAGAGCTTAACGGTAATCGTCTATTCTCGTATATAGCGATATATATATATAACTAGATTAATCTATATTATATCTATAATAGCGAACTAGCCGTTAAACGCTAACTCTATTAAATTACTATTATAAGCTACTATATAGAACTACGAGTAGTAGAGCCTACGATTATATTAACTAATCTATTATACTCGTAATAGTCGTAATTATCTACTAGTTATACTACTACGGCTTTATCGATAACTATAGTATAACTACTAGTAGTAGAAGTATGGCTCGTAGAATTAGTATAGTAGTTTCGAATCTAACTATAGTTAATATATCTAAGTTAAGTCGTATTTATTACTAACTCCCTAGTCGTACGCGAGTATAGCGGCCTACTCTTATATAGCGTAATTCGTTATCTTCTCTACGCGTCTATAAACTAGTAATCTAGCCTCTCTATAAGGTTATTCTCCTATATCTTTAGTTATTATAATATTTCCTTTATATATTTATATAACTACTCTAATTTATATAATAACTAGTCTACTTCGTCCTATAGCTCTTTATTAGTCTTCTACTATATAAATAGTAGTAGTCCGTACTTCTAGATATAGAGCGCCGCTCTACTAGAAATATAAATACTCTCCTTTATAGTATACTTTAAATACTTCGTAGTAGGAATACCTATCCTTTTATCGCTATTATTTAGGTAAGTAGATCTATATTTACTAGCCGTACTTTATAACTCTTAGCTATCGTTAATCTCGTTAATTTCGTTAAAGTTTCCTATACTTATAGTACTAGATAAGGCCTATCTATAGACGAACTACGTAAATACTAGTATTATATATATATTACGTATACCTCGCGATCGATTACTACTCGATTTAATAGGCTAACTATTAATAAAACTATATAGCGGCTAGGAGTATTTTTTATAATAGGAGAAATCTATATATTAGAATTTATAATATCGAGTATAGTAACTTCTATAACGACTCGAGCTTTAAATATATCCTAAGTTAGACTAGATTAGTATCTAGCTTAGATAGTCTATATATCTTTACTACGCTATCTAGAGACTATATCCGAGACTCGTATATAATATATAATATAACTATAATTTTTCCTTTAATAATACTTATAGTAAATAGATACTTATATAGCGTCCGTAACTAGATATTATAATAAATATCTTCGTATCTAATACGTCTAAATAGTAACTACTATACCGCTACTTTAGTAGTATCTATATAGAACGATAGAAGGAATATATTAGGCCGCCTCTAAATCTAGATCTACCTCCTTTATAATATATAATTATAATCGCTACCTATACGCGCTATAGATACTAACTAGCTTAATACTAATAACTTAAATATACTAATTTATATCTAAGTAAAGATCGGAATATAATATACTAACGTAAAATAGATATAGTAGTCTCGCTATAGATAAGAAGTATTTCCTAGCTAGTTATACTAATCTATATAATTTAGTCTAAAAACGAGTATATAATCCTATCTATATATAATAATATCTAAGCTACTAAATAATATAGAGACCCGAAGTTTAGATATAGACGTCTACGTTACGTAACTCGAAGAGGCGGAATATTATAATAGAAAGATCTAGTATTTATAATATAGTATAGTATATTTAGGCTAGTCTATAGATATACTAATTATTCCTCGTACGATTAAATATAATACTTTCGTTATAGAATAGCTAGAGTATATACTATATAGATATCCTATATATATTAGTAAGGACTATTTAGAACTCGATTATAATAATTCGGTACTATAGCTCTTAGTAGTATACTTATTATATTAGCCGTATTAGATATATTAATAATTAAAGCCTTACTACTACTATTTATAATAGCTATAATAAAGATATCGCTTAAGACCTTACTAGTATACTATTTAAATCTAGATAGAGCGGCCCTAGTTTACTAAAGTATATAAAACCTAAGGATAGCGCTAATATTAATTTTAATAATACCTTATACTTACTATTATTATTAAAGTCGATATTAGCGCCCTCCTTAGATTTTATACTCTTTAGTAGGAATACTAAACTTAATAATACCGTCGTTAGGCTATCGTATCTAATCTAGTAATCCTAATAGCGGTTTTAATAGCGACTAGGTCTTAATAAGTCTATCTATAATAATTATAATAGAGATACTATCTAAGATCGTATTAATATTATTATTAAGTATAAATAGAATACTATAGACTTCCTTAGATATTTTAAAATAAAGATAGTAATAATTTAGATACTAACGACGATACTAATACTATTAGCTTTAGTATTACTAATAATAATCCTAGCTTCTACTTAGTCTATACTAGTTAAGCGAGCCTACTAATACTATTACTATAGTCGACTAGTATATATACTAGTTTATAAATACTAAAGCGACGCGATATCGAAGCGACCTAGATCTTAATAGTATAGATACTACGAGTCTAGAATAGTAAATCGTAGTAATAGGAATACTATAGTTCTAGATTAAGGCGACTCTATAGTAAGTCGAGTATAAATAGACGAGATAATATAAATTAGGGATAGTAAATTATAATTTTAGGAAGACTATAGCTCTAGATTAGGGCAACTCTATAGCGAGTTAGCTATAACTAGACGAGTTAATACGAGTTAGGAATAGTAAAGTATAATATTAGGAATACTACGATTCTAATCTAGAATAGCGCTATAGTAAGTTAGCTATAGATTAGTAAGATACTACGATTTAGGAAGGATTAATCGTAGTATTAGAAAGGCTATAACTATAAGTCGGATAGCGCTATAGCGAGTTAGATATAGATTAGCGAGATACTATAAGTTAGGAATAGCTATTTTTAGCTATAGGAAGGCTATAACTCTAAATAGAAGTAGTACTATAATAAGCTAGATATAGATTAGTATACTTATAAGTACTTTATAATCGATATACTATACTAGAATAGTAATATATAAAGTATTTACTTTAATTAGATATAATTATATCCTTATTCTAGAGAAGAATAATACTATAGTAATACTATAAGCTAGATTATTATCGCGGAATAGTAGTATTATAATTAGTACGAGAAGGTAGGTACTCGAAGTACTAGCTATAGATATAATCTATATAGTAAAATAGGATATTATCTATATTACTAATCGTCTTAGCTAGATCTAAATAGCTTAGATCGATACTATTATTCTCGTTATAGTCGCTTTAGTCTCGGTTAGGAGCCTTATAAGGTCTCCGTAGTCTATATACGCTACTATAACGATCGTAACTAGAATATTTACCTTAATCGAGTATAGTTATATCTTTCTTCCTAGGAAAGATAATACGATACTAATACTATAAGATAAAGTTATCTTACCGACTTTTATTACTAGATATTTATAATTTATATAGTAACTAAGGTACTACTTATAATATACTACTAAATAAACCTAGTAGTAGACGAGCTTAGAGAAACTAGAGTCTTATCTATATAATTCGTAATATTAACGATAGTATATATAGAACTAGTTACGAGTAAGTTTTTTAAGAACCTTATTTATAGTTAAGATCTTTAGCTTTATAGGCTAATAACTCTCCTTTAATAATAGTTAATAGTTATATACCTACGATAAAGTAGTATAAATAGCTATATTTATCTTATCTCGTTTAAATAAATAGACGATAATTACCTTCTACTAAATTAGATATATATATCGAGCCTAATAGCTACTTCTACGTAATATAGTTAGTAGGTTAGAGCCTAAGATATAAATAAGGAGGCTTAGTATTAGTAAGAGATATCTCTAACTCGATAGGAACTTCGTACTTCTATATAGCGGTACTAATCTATAAGGCTTATAATACGTCTACTAGCTCTTCTAGATAGGCTCTTATTATCGTTAGAAATAGTATAGTATAAGTATATAGCGATAGTAGTAGAAAGTATAGTTTTAAGGATATAGCGATAGACGTTTAGTATTTAATTTTTAGTATAGAAGACTAGATAATATAATAGTAGGATATAGTATTTAATATAGTATTCTTATATTAATTTAGATACTCGACTAGTAGAAATATTAGTAAGTAGTATTAATATTATTAGAATAGTAATAATAGAAATAGACGATATAGTACCTAGTTAGTAATCTATATATATAGAGTCTTTATAATATAAGTAGAAGTAGGTATCCGAGTACCTAATAGATAGTACTAAAAGTAAGCGATATATAGAAGGCCCTATATTAACGAAGATAGCGATTATAAGAACGTATATAGTATAGCGATCTCCTAACTACTTCTAGTCCTCGAATACTAATACTCTATATATTATAATAAGCTACTACTTAAACTAGCTTAATTAAGGAAGGTCGTATATTAAGAGAGGATAATAGTAAGTAGAATAGTATAAAAGATATTTAGAAGATAGTACGAAGGAAGCGTATAAGTTAGGACCTTAAGAGTCTAGAATTAGTAGATAAGATTACTAATTTTAAGGGCTTTTATAGATAGGATAGCCTAAGAGAGATACTATATCGTATAAGTAGTAAAAGAGACTAGAACGAAGAGAATATTAAAAGGACTATCTATTAATAAAGCCTAATCTTAAAGATATTATTAGGAGATACCTTAATAAGCTCTTTATTACTATAGAGATAGATAGGTAGAAAGGAGTAGATCTATAGTAAGAAGGAGATAGAAAGGATTCTTCTAAGACTTAACCTAGACTACTAATACTATAGAGAAGGATATATTAAGTATTAGTATATATATAGAATAGTATAGAGCTATTATAAGATCCTATAAAGTAGAAATAAGTATAAGTAGGAGTAGGAATTCTAGAGGCGCTAGAGGTTAGTATAATAGAGATCGCTCTTAGAGAGCTATATAGAGTACTTATAGAGAGTATTTAGAGACTATATTAGTACTAGAAAGTTCCCCTATTACTAGTTCGATCTACTATAAGATAAAGGGAGTTAATCTCCGATACTAATAGTACTAAGATCTTATTCCTCTTCTAGAGATAGCTCTTATCGATTATTAAGAATAGTACTAAGATCTAAGAGTAAGATATATACCCCTCTATATTCGCTACTATTATCTCTATAGAAACTAGAGAAGTTAGATACGTCTCCTTCTTTATTAGATTCTTTAGATACTTCGATAATTAGATTAAGTAGTAGTAGAGGCCTAATACTACTACTAAGAAGTCTACCTCTTCTACCTCTACTACTATCTAGGATAGTACTACTAGTAGATATATTATATATTAGTAAATTCTCTAGAGAGAAGATAGTAGAAGACTTAGAATAATAGTTTAATATATTCGAGTACTTCTAGGATAATACGAGAGTAGATAATCTAGTATATTAGTATAAGGACTTTAATATACTAATAGAAGGACCGACTACTAAGTAGGTTAACGATAAATATAAAGACTTAGTTAAGAGGCTAATAGTTAATAATACTATAGAAGAGATAATAAACGAAGTCGAGAAGCGATTCTTTATAAAGTAGCTAGTAATATTATCTTCTACGATAGATATAGAAGAAGCGATAGTAGGTCTTACTAAGCTCCGTTAGAGTAAGGACGAAACGATTAAATAATATTATTATAGAGCTACTACGTTACTATATAAGGTAAACTATCGAGACTAGGAGATAGTTACTAGACTAGAGAAATTACTACTAGTTATATATATTAAGAACTTTATTAAAGGTATCTTAGATAGCTATTATAAGCTTAGAGTATATATACTAAAGGATATAGAGTAGCCGAAGATACTTTTAGTTATATAGACTCGTATTAAGAATTATTAATATACTATTAAGGATAAGGAGCGGATTAAGAAGAAGTAGCGGAAGTATAAACGTATTAATATCTTAGAAGAAGCTATAGTATATATTACTTCTAGCTAATAACTCTCTTATAAGCTAGTAACGAGGATCCGTAAATATTAGTCTAACTTAGTAAGTAATAGTAATAGCGCTAGTAATAACCTATTCCGTAATAATATCTATAATATTAATACGAAGCTAGAAATATAGTAACTAGTATCCTAGTATCCGTAGTAGTAGTATTAACTACTATACGGTTTTAATTAAAGGCCTCTATAGTAGCGCTATACCTTACTAGCCTATCCTTAGAATTAATAGAATTAACGCTCTTAGACGCTATCTACTTAGATAGGTTTATAAGGATAGTATAATATCCGTAGGAATTTTAGTAGTAGAGGCGGTAGTTATAGTAGATAAGGCTATAGAGGTTTTAGTAGGAATAGCTAGTATAGATAGAATAAGCTAATACTATAATTTTACTTTACTATAGAGTAGTAGCTAAGGTCTAAATATCTAGGTATTAATATTACTATATTAGCTAATTTATTCGTTAATAGATTAAAGATCTACTATTACTTAAGTAGATATCTATTATATACTTAGTATAGTAGAAGATATAATAAGGGTTAACTAAGCTATAGAGATAGTCTAGTACTAGAAGTATAGGAATCGTAGTTCCTATAGCTCCTCTAACGAGAATAACGTAACGAGTTTCTAGCTAATAATAGTAGATCTTAGAGCTAATAGCGCCTACTATATAATCCTCGTATATCTCCGCTACCTCTAGGAAACCTACTACCTCTAAATAATTAAGGTTAATAACTATAGTAGTAATAGTAGCTACTATCTAGTAACTAATAGTATAGACTATAAGATACGAGAGACTTAAATATCTATAGTATAAGTATTATTACTAAAGTATAAACCGATACTATAACTATAGTAGAAATAATTAACTAATTAAGGATTAGTTATATAGAGTAGGATACTATAGCTATTTAGAAGATTACTAAGTTAGTCTAAGTTAATACTACTAGTAGTAAAGATAAGCTAAGTAGAAAGCGTATATACTTCGAAGATAGCCCTATAAGAGGAGATAATAGGATAGATATAGACGACTAAGTAAGGACGATTAAGCTACTAAAAGAACGTATATCTAAGATAGATAAGACGAAGCCGATAAAGCCTATTAACGGTATATTTAGAGAGCTATTACTAAGCGTTAAAGAGGCTATTAAAGGTATAGAAATAAGGCTACCTATCCTCTAGCTAGTCTAGTAGTTACCCTTCTTCTATAATAAGCTAAAGTATTTATTCTTATAACTACGCTTCTATAAGCTATCTAGAAAGGGTAAGAAGCGTACTAAATAGGATAAAAATAATAAGGATAATCGTACGGCGCTAAAGACTACTATACTATTAAAGGCGAAGGACTTCGACTTTAAATTCAATCTATTTAGTAATAAGATATTTAATCTAACTAGTTTATAGTAATAATAACTAGAAGATTAGTAAGACGAGGAACTATATATTATAGTCTCTTAACTATACGAAGTTATTAAGGATACTAATAGAGTATAGTAAGAGGTCTAAGAGATAGCTAAGAGATATATATTAGTAGTAGTAGGTTTAGGCCTAGTAGTAGAGCCTATTACGATATCGGATATTATATAGGTAGACGTTAATCTTATTAGCCTTAATATTTAAGCTAGTATCTAGCGATAGAAGGACCTTACTCGCTATCTAAAATATAAGGTATTTACTATTCTAGTAATAGTCTATAATAACTATAACTATAAGTAGATATAGATACCGAGATATATAGTAGCTAGAGATTAAGGTAGTAACCTTAATATAATCTACCTATATATATAGAAGAGCCTCGATCTACCTCTTATTCTAGTATAGAAATTAGGCTTTAAATAAATATATATAGTAGTAGCCGACGGATTAATAGTACTACTAACTTATTAGGTTATTTTCTATATTAACGTTTATAGTATTATAAGAGAGATATAGATAGTTATATATCCTTATAAGAAAGGCAACCTATTAATACTTCTTAGCCTTCCGTTTCTTAACGATATATAGACGATTACTAATATATATACTTAGACTATTCGTATTAGTAATCTAGAGATTAAGTAAATCTAGTTAATTAAGGCGCTAGTAGTAAAGAGTAACCTACTAAAGATTACTATTAATATTAAGGATCTACTAGATCTAAGGGATATTAAGGAAGTAAAGGAGGTAGTAGATAGTAGTAATAAGGAAATATAGGAGGAGGAAGCTAATAAAGAAGAAAAGGAATATAATAGAGATATAGTAAAGGGAGGCTTTAATAGTATAAATAAGGTAAGTAGTACTAATAAGTAGGATTTTTAAAGAGTCCTTAGTAAGATAATAAAAGGCGCGAGTAATTAAGGGTTAATAACTACTATAGTAAATATATATAGAAGATCTCTAGTAGATCTATAATATAGGTACGAATAATATCTAATACTAATAGAGTTTTAGTAGTTTATAGAATATCTAGTATTACTAAAGAAGATACCTCTATCTATACTAAATAAATAAAGAGAATACCCTATTATTATAGTATCTAATATATCTATCTCTAATATAAGACCTTCTATCTAAGCGTAATTATTAGCTACTAATAACCTAGTATAGACGATCCTTATCTATTCTAAGTATATAGTATAGAAGCTAGTATCGATAAGTATAAGTTTCTAGTAGAGTACTAAGTAGAACGAAGAGTAATTAATATAAGTAAGAGCCTTAAGGAATTAAAGGAGTAGATAAAGACTAAAGAGATTAAGCTCGGCCTATTAGTACTATAGGATAATAAAGGATTAAAGGACGTACTTATAATACTCTATATATATAGGGACTTAGAGGCTCTTAGGTAAGATAATCTAGGCCCTACTACTAATTTAATCGAATACTATATAAAGTTAAAAGAGGATATACCTATATTTAGAGCTAAGCTAAAGTATATAGTACCTAATAAGAAGTAGTAGTTAGTTAAATATACGACTAAGGGACTTAAGAATAGTATATTCGAGTTAATAGTAGCTACGAATAGTAAGCTTAGTAAATAGAATACTACCTATATTATTATAAAGGAAGAAGGTAAGCTACGACTAAGACTAACTTTTAATTACTATAATATCTAGGAGTAAGAGGTTAGTAAGTAAATATAGCTAATAGTACGCTACTATAACTTTCTCGAGTATCTATTATATAGATACTATAGTAAATTTAATATTAAAGATACTTACTAGACTATTTATATTTATCCTAACGATAGGTATTTACTAGCTTTCTACGTACTAAGTATTAGATAGCTATAACCGATATAGATAGTAATAGGCGTACGATTATCGTCCTTTATAATAAACGAGTTTAGTAATATCGCTTTTAGTAGTATTCTAGAGCTATAACTAGAGCTATTACTAATTAGTAATACTAAGGAATTAAATAGCTTACTATATATAGTAGTATATATTAACGATCTTCTTCTAGTATATAAAGACTAGTAAAGCGATTAGTACTTTATTAAATACTATCTTCTACTAAGGCTCGCCTAGTCTCGTATAAAGCTTAGTTTTTATAAAGTCTATATTAGCTAGCTAAAGATTAAGATACTTAGAGAGATATTCGAGATAGGAGGTAAGAAGTTACTAAAGTACTCCTATATTTAATAATATACTAGACTAGCTAATATCTACTAACGTAAGCGATATTAGAAAATTTAATAGTATTATTAATACTATATAAGAATATCTAAAGAACCTTAGAGAGATTATAATTCTAATTTAGAAGCTAATATATAATAAAGATAACTAGTAATAGATAGAAGTAGTATAATTAGTATTTAATCTAGTTAAGAAACTTATAGTAAATACGATTAAGAACTACGTCTATAATCTAGTACTACTCTACGAGGCCTTCTTAGATATATCTAGTAAGGGAGCGGGCTTCTTTATAAGATAGAACTAATAATATAGTAACGTTAGAGGTAGGATAAGATCTAAGCTAATTCTTTATAATACCTATCTCTTTAGTAGAATAGAGCGTAACTATAGTACTTATAAGTAGGAACTAAAAGCTATTATCTATTTTATTAATAAATTTAGGTATATATTTTAAGGACTAGTAATATCTATAATCTATATAGACTATAAGCCGCTTACTAGGTTTCTTAACGCTATTACTAAAGAAATATATATCTACTAGTAGGAAATCCTTTAGAAATATAATATTAATATCGAATATATCGAAAGTAAGTATAATATAGCTACTAATACGCTTAGCTATACTATATTCGAGAACGAAGATTAGTTAGATAATAGGACTCGAATACTATAATAAGAGCTTAATAAGTATATAGAAGATAATACCTAGATATATAAATAGAGTAAAGAAGAGTTTAATAAAACGATAAACTAACTATTTACTAGAGGAAAGGACGATAGAGAGTTAATAAGATATATAAGCGGAGTAATAGTAGGAAAGGATAGTAATAATACTATATTTAAGTAGGAATATAAAAGTAATATACTCGAGAACTACGTTAATAATAGCTACTATATAGCTATTACTTACCGTATCTATAACCGTTATATTTAGGATATATAGTACGAGAATTATAGACTCCTTATTAAAGAAGTAGGGCTCTATAAAGTACCTATCTACTTCTAGTCCCTATTATAATAGTACGGCTTCCTATCTTAATAGTACTTAATAGGCTTTAAGGATAAAGATCTTTCCTTTAATTATATAGAATAATATATAATAATAAAGAAAGTAGAAGCTTTCCGCGACTTCTAGTAAGTAGTATATATTATAGATATCCTAAAACTACGAGAATAGAAGCGCCTAGATAGAGAGATTCGTAGCTTTAATTAATTAGTACTATAATAGCTATTAGTATATAAGGAGATTATTAAATAAGGAAACTAGCTTAAATTCTAGTAATACTTATATTTAGTAGATATACTATTAGATATAGAAGACTACGAGCTTATAGAAGTATTATCTACTAACTAGATTTAGGGTATCGGCTTTAAAGACTATAAGGCTAATAGGAATAGAAGAGATTAGGGTTAGAATCTACTAGATAAAGTATTAATATAGGTAAGAGATTAGATTAAGAAAGAGAGGGAATTAGACTTAGAAGTAAGGGAGTTATTATATATAGTAGTATTATTTAAATAGAACGAAGAAGATAGTAAACCGAAGGGATATACTAAAGAAGGCCTATCTATACTATAGATACTAATAGAAACCCTAATACTAGTACTAGAAGCCGATACTAAAGAAACTTATACTACCGATTACCTAACTATTAGTACTAAGATTCGCTATATATACCGAAAGAATAATAGTACCTACTACGACCTAGAATACTAGTACGAGTACTATAAAGATATAAGTACGGAAGATATTATAGTATATCTAGATAACCGTAAGATTACTAAATACTAGTATAGAGATATTATCTACTACTATAAGTATTAGTAGATTCTATAAACCTAGTCTAAATTAATAAGACGATACTTTAAGGTTATTATTAGAGGCTTTAGATATAATTAAGAAATAGATACTCTTCTATATATATAGTATATAGATCGGATTAATAAGGAATTTACCTAGATACTATATATTATAGCTTATAAAGTAGTACTATTACTTTATTAAGTTTATAATAAGAATAGTTACTTTAATAAACGAGTAGTATATTAGAAGTTAGTAAACCGAGTATTCTAGCCCTCTATAATTAAAGATATATACGACTATATCGAAGATTACTTTATATATATCCTCTAGTATAATAATCTCTATATATAATCCTTTAAGCTATTTAACGCTCTATATCCTAGTAAAGTAATAGAATAGGATCTAATAGGCGCCTTTAAGCTAGTTAAAGCCTATAGGTACTTAAAGCTATTTAGATACTTCCTAGTTAGAATATATATAATATCGCGATTTATAGAAGGCGAGCTACTACTAGATAAGGAAGTAGTAATAGTTAGTAATATAGTATCGAAGATCCTCGATCGTATAACCGATCCTATAATAGTATTCTATAACTCTAGTATAGACTTTATAATACTAGATAATATACTCTAAGCCTATAGAATATACTTATAGTCTAGACTAACTAGAAGTAAGAGCCTTACTAGGACTATAGAAGCTATTATTTATATTATTCGGAGATACTTAGAGCGTAGCGCTTCTAGTAGTATATATAAAATTAATAAGAATAGGTATCCTATAAAGATAACTAATAATTAGGTTAATAAGGTATAGAAGGATATTAAAGTATATAATTATAAGTATATTAAGAGTATCGGCTTCTCGCTAGTAGAGATAAAACTTAGTCTATAACTAGACGAGTTAGCTAATAAAGTACTAGAATACCTATCTCTATAGTAATAGGAGCTTATAAACGTACTAGATAGTATTCGAGTAGTAGAGTCTTAACTAATAGAGGTTAGTATAATATAATTAGCCGAGACTATTAATATCCTTTATAGAGGTCTTTTCTATATTATTTAGTATATAGTATTAAGAGGTAGAGTTTAAATAGCTATATAAAGTACTAGTAGGAGATTAGCGATATAGCGTAAGAAGAGATTTAATCGAATAGTTAAGAAGTATCTATATAAGAAGGGCAATCTCGTACTACTAAAGAATATATATATTCGACCTAAGTCTTAGTACCTACTATAGATAGGCCTATTCTATATTAAATTAGTATTAGTCGACTTAGATTACTTATTTATCCTAGAGACTATAGATAGCTCGAAGATCCTAGTAGATATCTACTATAGTAACTATCTATAACCCTTTAAACTTCGCTTAGAATATCTCGCTATCTATAGCTACGACGTACTTAATACCCTTCTATAACCGCGTACTCTATACCTAGTATAATTAGAGATAAGTACTAGTATAATTAAACCTACTACGAGACGCTTCTCTAGGCTAAACGTATAAAATAATAATCTAGTTACTATTAATCTAAACGATCGATAAGCGAAGTAAATACCTTATTAAGGCTTATTAGCCGTAATACTTAAATAATATTCCCTTTACTACTTCTACTTAGTTAAGTTAAAAGGAGACTCTTTTAATATATATAGCTTCTTTCGGTATACTAGTATTTAACGGCTTATATATTAAGGAATATAATATAAGAAATTAATAAAGTATAAGCGATATAGGATAGAAGAAGGAGGAAAGTTAAACTATAGTATAATAGCGCGTTCTTATAGGATACTCTAGATACTAATTAGAAAGGCGATTATAGATATCTTCTTATAAGCCCTTACTTATACGAGTAGACCGTTTAGTATATAATTAAGGCTATTACTACTATAGGGACTACGACTTAAAAAGTAAGGGAGTAGTTAGCGAGTTAGAGTCTAAGATATAAATAAGGAGGCTTAGTATTAGTAAGAGATACCTCTAACTCGATAGGAACTTCGTACTTCTATATAGCGGTACTAATCTATAAGACCTATAATACGTCTACTAATATACTATATAAGAAGAAGTATAAAGGATCTAGACTATCGTATATAATAGAATAGTAGAGAAAGATAAACTATAGGTATATATTAATATTAATTATAGTTATTATATTAAAGCTATTATATTAACGCTATAGAACGTATTAATATCTCGCTTAGAGGCTAAGAGATCTAGATAGTAGCTATAATATAGAACGCTTTTAAGATATTAGATTATCTAATCTACTACTTTAATATACTTATCTATTATTTATATAAGTATCGTATCTACTATCCTACTAGTTCTTCTCGCTATTAGTTTACTAGAAATAGTCGAGGAGGTAGTAGTACTAGCTATATTAGAGGCGCGAATATTCGCTTATACTATACTAGAAATTTAGGCTTATATATCGCCTATTAACTTAAATAGTTACTACTATTTAGACTATTATTATTATACTAATATCTATACCGCGCTAGGGGATAATTATAACTATTCGGATATAGAGTAGCCGAGTCCTACTTTATTAATATAAACTACTCTAATTTAGTAACGCTATAGTAACGTCTATTAAATACGAAAGAAGCTCGTCTCGTCTAATTCGGAAGGCCTTAAATACTATCCTCTCTATAGTCGAACTAATACGTAGTATATCTACTATTAGTCGGCCCTATAATAACTTATACGACCTACTATAATATTATCTAGCGGCCCTATAGTAGATTATACTCCCTTATAGTAAAATAGAGCGTATCTAGGTAATTTCCCTCTATACTATTCTAGACTAAGCTAACGATATAATCCTTTAAATATTAGTTTCTAAATAGAAGAATCGATAATCGTAGGTACTTACTATCTCTAAATAGGGGCGAATTAGACTATAATCTATATAGAAATAATCGAGTCGGTACTACTATACTAGATTTAGTTATATATTATTAGCTATTTCGTTAGTATTACTCGACTACTATATAGTATTTAGTAATTAGTAATAGTTATTAAAGAAGGGAAGAAGGATTACTATCGACTAATTAATAATCGCTATAAGGAAGAGAAGAAGATTACCGTTAACTAAAGTTAATATAATTAGTAACTAGCTACTCGCTAGAGCTCCTATCTTATTATATAGAAAGCGTATATAATTAATAGGCGAGGTTATATAGTATATAACGGTTAAAGTTATATACTTCCTATACTATTATTATACTATAATCTATCTTCGCTATATTCGTAATATATAAAGATAGACTACGTACTACTACGTTAGCGTTCGATAGTATAGAGTATCGCTCTAGATATAATAATAGCTCTCGTAGTTATTATATCTAAGATAATAACTTATAGAGCTTACGTCGAGTAATAAATATATAGTTAAGAGAGACTCGTAGTATAGGTAACGGTTATTATATATATTTATAGTTTTACTAAAGAGGCTAAAGCTACCTTCGAGAACTAAGATATCTTCTTAGTCTATCTTAATTCTAGTAAAACAAGTATCGAGAATATATATATCTACCTTATAATACTATATAGTCCTTTAAGTATATACTAAAGAAAGTAATAGTAAGCTCTTTAGTTAAAGTAGTTAGAGAAGTTAGATAGGCTAGTTATAGTAAGCGATAACTAAAGGAATAAGTAGAAATAATAATATACTTACTTACGATATAATCGATAAAGTACTTATTAATACTATAGATAACCTCGATAGTATCGTCTTACTTATTATCCTAATCTACTATAGTACTATCGACGAATATAATATAATTACTAACTTTAGTATTAGCTAGAGCTAGATTAGTATAGATAAGTCGATACTAGTTAGATAGATACTTACGATTAACTAGCTTATTAAGAGTAGCGAAATAGCTCTCGAATCGAAAGTATATACTAGTAGTAGTACGACTAGTACTAACTAGAAAGTACTAGATATAAGTATAATCGCCTTCTCTAGACTACTAGTAGAGAAAGCCGACTAACTCCTTTTTACTATCTTTAACTAACTTCTCGACGTAGCTAAGCTCGTATATAGTATTCGTATATAGCGCCTACGAATATACTATTAGTAAAGGTTTTTAGTACGCTAAATAGATGTTTATTAGTATATAAGGATAATCGTAAAGATTAGAAGCTTACCTTACCTACTTTAATACCTAGAGTAGTATAGTAGACTAGGTCTATAGCTTCTAGTCTAAAGATTACTAGTATAATATTTAGGTTAGAGATACGGTACTAGTATCTCTAAGTAGCGAGGCGTAGCGGGTTATTATCTATATTAATCGTAAACTAAGTCGGCTAACTATTTTCGTCGACTATAGTTATTCTTATTAGTCTAAATCGTAGAGGTATTATTATAGCGCTTAGTATATTAATATTAGAGGTTAGTAGATAGTTAAGTATATATTTATATAAATAGCTAAATTAGATTAATATAAGTAGAATTATAAAGCTTCTCGAAGTAGATATATAGTCTAGTTTTACTATTACTCGTATATACTAAATTAGTTTACTAATTTACTTATTAGAAGTAGTATTACTTAGATATACTATTATACTAACTCGACGAGCCTTTAGCCTATTAGATCTATATAGTTACTCGCGTTTTATAGATATAATATACGAATAAGATATAACTTAGAATATACTATATAAGCGCGAGGTAGTTATATATAGTATAAACGATAGTAAGAGATATTATATTACTTATATATATAGTTTTTAGTAGAGGGGATATACGTAGAATAATACTATAGATAGTAATATTTATCTATTTATATAGTATATTTATAGGTTAAAAACTATAGGTAGCGATAATATTCTATACTATATTTCTAGAATAACCCTAAATAGCTACTAAATTAGGCCCTAAGTAGGAGACTAAGTTAGACCCTAAATAGGACGAGCCTTATACTAAGCTAAATTAAACCTCTATAACCTTATAAATATATAACTAGTAGCCTATCTATAGATCTACGATTATTATATAACTAATATAATAATATATACCTTTAGACTTAGGCTAGCTACTATATACGAATATCTTATTACCTATAATACTTATAGTACTAGCGGATACTCTATAGTAGGTACGGAATAGTATAGTATAAAAACAAATATAGTAAGCGTTCTATACTAGACGACTTTATAGTAATTAACGATAGTTATATTACTAAGCGGCGACGAATTATATTAAGTTAACTACCGCGTTACGACTCTAATATTAAGTAGAGCCTAATTTCTACTAATAAAGTATATATACTAAGAGATTTCTCGTAAGATTTATATATAGAAGAAGTAGTAGTATCGCTAAAAGGAGTAGATCTTAGAGTATTATATAACTAGGAAGATAATAGGATTAATATAAATAGCTACCTTAGAGTATAGATATTTAATATACTAGATAGAATTATAGATAAAGATAAAGTAGAAGATATATAACTAGCGGCTAGCGAAATAGTATATACTATAGTAAGCTAGAGGATAATAAAGACGCGACTATTATCGAAAGCCTAGCGTACTATAGACGATATTAATATATATAGCGAATATACTAGCCGTACTACTAGTAAAGTAATAAATAAGTATAGTAGTTATTACCTATATAGATAAGGAATCTAATCTTTAGCTAATACTTATATAGTATTACTATAACTACTAATAATACTATATCGGACTATAGCGCTTTTAAATCGCTAGTCGATATAGCCTTTATATAATAGATAGTATAAGAGCGATTATTAGGACGCGCGATTACGAGGTTCCTATAGGACGATAGATTTACTCTACTATATAAATTATTAAGCTAGACTAGTACGTATATAATAAAGTTAAAACTACGAGTAGGTAGTACGCTATTCTCGAAAGTATTAAGTTATTAGTAGGTACGAGAGCTTCTAGTTAATATCTATAGAATAACGAGTAATAAAGTAAAATATAAACTACGATACTAATATATAAAGTTAGCTATAAGCTTCTTAATAGGCTACTATAGTTTTAAGAATAATCTAGTATATAAGCTATATTAAGTATAGACGATAGACGATCTACTAAGGCGAGTATATTCTAATATAGTATTAGTAGACTAGTAGTAGGAGATATAGAGTAAGATAGATATTAATAGTACGACGATTATTTCTCTTATCGTATCGACTAATAAGATATAGATACGAATTACTAAGATAATATATTTATATATCTAGTATATCTTACTATTAGAAATTTATATATACGAGTACGTAATACTAATAATAGACCTAGTACTATACTACTTAGACTACTACTAATTATTAAGAATAGCGATAGCTTTTTAAGGAATAGTATATACTATATAGCTATAAAATATATATTTCGGTTAGTAATACGAGTATCTAATAGCGAGGACTAGAATATTACCTATATAGATAGTACTATACGCCGATACTTTCCGATTCTAGTAATAATATTAGTAGATTACGAAGAATAAGTTACTATTACTAGCGTAAAGATAAATATATACTATCTAAGCTATCTTATATATTCTATAGAAAGGGAGTAACTTAACGTTATCGTAGAATAGCGATTATATAAATATACGATAAAACGATATTATAAGTAACGTAGTAGTAAGTACTATATAAAGAACGTTTAGAATATATACGATATTCTATATTTTACTTAGAAATAGAAGTACGTTAATATATATTAGATAATAGTTATTAATACGTTATACTAGCTCCTAAAAGGAGTTTTAATATATATAATTTAATAGCTAATCGACTTACTCGTAGATAAGATAGCCGTAATAAAGACGAAAAGGTTCTAACTTATAGCCGACTCTACTATAAATAGTAAGAGGATAGCTAAAGCTAAGAAGTAAGAGAAAATAGTAGTATAAGCGATAGTAGAGGCGATACTTAATAAACGATTCGTATATATACTAATATATAGTAATCTTTATAATTTCGACTATTTCTCGTCTATTATATAATAGATAGGTTAAGAATAATAAAGTATTCTTCGAGTCTTACTAGTCGTTTTTATACTACTTCTAGAAGAGATATACTAACGAGAAGCGATTAGATTTCTATATATCCTAGTAGACTTTATCGTTATAGCGATATATAGATACTATAATAATAAGATAGTTAAATATCTCTAAATAGCGCTATATCGGATAAACTAGTAGAAGGACGTCTTCTATCTATATAGAGTAATAAAGACCTAGAAGAAGACCTAGTACTAGGCTAATACTAAACAAATATAGGACGATAATATTATAATTATCTCTAACGACGATAGTCTAGCGAATAGGCTACTAACGACGTATATCGAAGGACAATTTAATATATCTAAATTCTATAGTATAATATATATACTAAGTTTAATCGAGATATTTAGTAATCTTCTTAACCTAAATACTAGCTATTTCGAATATAAGTACTACGAACTACTAAAGCTATTATTCTATTTAATAAATAGGAAAATAGACTAGAAGGATAGTATACTCGAAGGCGATAGTAATAAACTAAATATATAGATATAGAACGATCTTATAAACCTATTACTTCTAGTAATAGATTATATAATCGAGGAATATATATAATAACCTATTATACCGACTAGAGCGATATATATAGAGAAAGTACTTAAGTATCTATAAGAGATACCTATAAGGAGCTCGTTAATATAGATTATAGTAAGGGATATAGTAGGTCTAATAGAAGAGAACCTTAGTCGTAACTTTATTTAGACGATCGCTATATTTATCTAGTAGTAGAAGGACTATAACGATATATCTAAATACTTAATAGATCTAGATACTATAGTAAAGGATACTATATATATACTAGATATAGAGATCTATTTTTATAGATTAATTAAGTACTAGAAGCCGACTAGTAAGGATATAGAATACCCTAATATAGTAATAGCCGACTTTATATAATATATACTAAATTAGGATAGGATTAAAGGCAATAAACGATATAACTTTATATAGGTATAGGAATATAGCGTAAATACTTCGCTAGAACGAGATTAGTTATCCGTCTATTTCGATAGAAAGCTACTAGCTTAATTAAGGTATATAATATTAATAGACCTTATATTAGGAGTTAAACGCTATAGAGGATTAGTATCTAGACGCGAGCTAGTTACTACTATATTCGTTAAGTTATTTAATTATATTATTAATAATAGCGAAACCTATAATATATATAGCTTAATAATAATCTAACTATAAAGGATTTTACTATATAATAGCGTATTTTAAGGTCGGCGTTTATATAGTCTACTACTAATCTACTATACTCTATATATAGTACTAGTAGATAAGTATAACCTAAACGGAGCTCGATATATTAATAATACTACTAACTTTAAGATATATAATACTATATTTAATAACGAGTAGAAGGAGAAGGAAATATAAGCTATAAAAAAGTAGATATAAAAGATAAGAGTATAGAGAGCTAGATCGAGTATAGTAAAGTTATATATCTAGAAAACAACTAATAATAATATAAAGGTAGTAAGTAATAACTTCGTTATTCTAATAAATCGTATAGTAAGGCTATAGATAGTAGATTTATATAGTATATAGGAAATATATAAATTAGAGCTAAATAGGATTACGACTTAGCGCCTAATTATACGTAGTACTAATAGTAGTATTTCTTAACTTAAATTTAGTTAGTATAGTATAACTAATAGAACTACGATAGAAACGCGACCGAGTATTAATTAAGTTAATCGAGCTAATCGAGTTAATCGAGTATTAATCGAGTTAATCGAGTTAATCCTATTATAGTTCGATTAATACTCGATTAATACTTAATTAACTCGATTAACTCGATTAACTCGATTAACTCGATTAACTCGATTAACTCGATTAGTAAAACGTTTTTCGTAATATAGTCGTATAATCGATAGCTATAATAATAAACCTATTATAATTAAGTATTATTAGTAATAGCCTAACGATATTAATAGCCTATCGTTTAAATAGATATAGTTAAGAGTTAGATTAGAAGAACTTAGATTCTTAGAGGAGATTCCTAGACTTAGGTTTAGTAATAAGATATACTTAATAATAAGAAGTATAGTCCTTAATATTCTATTCTACTAAGAACTACTATCTTCTCGTAAGTATAAGTCCTTAAATATCCGGGTTTCTAAAGTAACTATAGTTATAGTATATATACTTAAGGAAGTCCTATTAGAAAGCTAGGTCGACGTATAGGACTTAAGACCTACTATTAAAGTCGTAGTATAGTAATCTGTTTTTAAGGGATAGATTCTAAGATTTTAGCTCTACTTACTTATATAAGCGAGGCTCTTCTAGTAGGTTACTAGTCTTAAGGAACTCGTAGATATAGTAGATAATCTTAAGTTCTAAGATACTATAGATTATAGTCTCCTTATAGATAGTATTAAGCGACTTAATAATTAAGTAGACTAAGTACTTAGATAGTTCTACTAGCGTTCCTAAGAATATATTAGTATTAGCTATATTAGCTAGATAGTCTTCTATTAAGTTAGGTATCCTTAAGATTATATCTAGAACTATAACTTTAGTATCTCGTTAGTACTTAATCTTAATATTATTCGCTTAGAAGTCTTCGATCTAGTATACTAGGTACTTACTTAGTATAGTTAAGGTCGCTAAGTACTATAAGCTATAGTAGTCTATAATAACTTCTATAGTAAATCCCTAGTTAATATATATACTCTAGTACTTAAGAGTACTTATAGTAGTAAGTAATTCCTTCTTATAGACTAGATAGTTAAGCTCTAAGTCCTTAAGCTTATACCTATTATACGCGACTAGATATAGTTTACTATCGTCGTCCGCTTAAAGGAGTACTACGCTAATCGCCTATTTACTTATATCTATCTCGATAATAAAGGGCTTAGAGGTATTAAGTAACTTAAATACTAGTTCGCTATATAGAGCTTCCTTAAAATTAGCGAAGGCTAAGTAGGCTTAGATATTCTAGTAGATAGGTCGCTTCTTATAGATATATAGCTATATATCGCTCTCTTTAAGGAGGTTAGATAGTAGTCTAGATATATATACGAAGTCCTTAATATATCGATAGTAGAAGCTAGCTAATCTAATAAACTAGTATACTTACTAGATAGTTTCTAGCTTAGATAGTCTCGAAGTACTTAAACCTTATCTTTATAGGCCTAATCTTATTTAGCGATACTTAGTAACTATAGAACTCGAATTCTATAATACTAAGGAATAACTTAAAGGGCGACGTATATAGATTATATTAATATAACGTATTAAAAACCTCCTTAAGATATTACTTATATTTCTCTACGTTCCTTAAGTATACTATAATATTATCTAAGTAGACTATAACGCTCTTATATAGGAACTTATCTAATATCCGATTTATTAAGTTCTAGAAGGTTAAGGATATATTTATTAAGCTAAATAGTATAATATTATACTAGAATTTACTATATCGTATATTAAAGACTATCTTCTAACGATTAGACTCCTTAACGAGGAGCTACTAGGATCTAGAAGTTAAGTCGATCTTAGAGAAGATTTAGGCTCTATAGAAAGTATCTAAGTACTCTTTAATAAGTAGTAAGGGGAAATAGTCCTTAATAGTAATATTATTTAAGACGCGATAGTCGATATATATCTACTATTTTCTATCTATCTTAGGAATAAGTAGGACTAGACTTCCCTAAGTAGAGTATAAAGGCTCGACTAAGCTACGATCTAAGAGCTTCTAGATTTATTACTCTTATTCTTCGTTTTATATACTTAAGAGCTAATATAGTTATAAATTAACTAGCTTAGAAGTACCTATATTAATTATATATTTAATAAACTATTTCTTAGATAGCTTACTTAGTAAGCTTAACTAGAAGTAGTCTTAGTTCTACTAAATTAGCGACTTAAGAGCTAGATATATAGGATCTAGAGGTTTATCTTCCTTCTTAGTATTATTATCTTTCGAAATTAAGAGTAAGAATATAGATATATTCTTATCTTATTCTAGCGAAGTCTTAAGTTCTTCTAGCGAATAAAGCCGATTATTAAGTAGAAAGTTCTTAAGATCGTATATCTACGTAGTATACTAGAATATATACTATATAGTCTAGCTATAAAGAGATTAATATATTAAGTAGATTCGATTAGTCTAAAAGTTAATAATAGGGTTAAAGTATCGAAACTACGAGAGTCTAAGTATAATATTATAGTCTAGGTTATCTAAGATATATATCTTAAGTTTATCTTTAAAGTTATAGATTTAGTATAGAATATAGAGTTCTAGTCGACTTAAGATCTATCTTCTATCTATAAGCCTAATACTAGCGACTAGAAGAAGAACTTAAGAATATAGAAAGAGGTTAGCGATCTACCTTAAGATATAGATAGTAGTAGTACTAGTATCGAATATAAAGGAAACGTTCTTAGAAGTAGTAGGGATATCGAGAGAAGATCTTAGCTAGCTCTTAGTATATAATAATCCTAGTCTAAGAGCGCTAAGCTAATACTACTAAGTCTACTTAAGACTCTTAATCTAGTACTATAGGATCTATTATAAGGAAAGATTATTAAGTAGAGGTAGCTTAGAATCCTTATTATTATCTAAGTCGCTTACTTATTTTTTAAAAAACGACTATTAAGAGCTCGCCTACTATAACTTAAGCTACTATAGAAATTCCCTCTAGATAGTACTTTAACTTAGATCCTATAGGAGATTAGCTATAGTCCCTTATAAAGTAACCCTTCTTTAAGTAGTAATAGTATATAGTATTAAGAAGTACTCTAGCTATCTAAGATAGTATACTTAAAAGAGGTAGTAGAGCTTAAGAGGAGCTAGTACTATATAAGGCTTTCTATAGAATAGAATTAAGATACTAGTTAACTTATTATAGTAGTATACGTCGCGCGTCGCGTCTAAGTAGTCTAGTAGCGTAGTATACTTAATAGGCGAGTATATTCCTATATATAACTTAAGCCTTAGGATTAGTCTTAGTAATAGATATAGACTTTATAGTAGACTATACTATCTATATAGCTTGTTTACTTATAGATAGTAGCTCGACTAGCTCGTTAAGCGAAGAGTTCTTAAGATTCTTATATTAGTATATAAGATTAGCCTTAAGAGTAGTATATAGTCTAGACTAGAAGGCTCGGGATACTTAGTACTTAGAAGGTATTAGTTCTAGTTCTAAGGCTATTTCTTAGAGACGCGTTATATAAATAGAGACGTCTTTAGCGAACGCTTAACGCCGCTTCTTAAACTTATACTAGCGCGTTTAGTTTATATTATAGTCGTAGAAACGCGCTTAGATACTATCGAGAAACTACTTAAAGATAGTAAACGAACTAGATTAGTACGCTTAGGACTTCTTTATTTCTTATATCTACTAAGTAAGTATAGTATCTCTAGTATATACTTAGATTAGTACGTAAAGTACTTCTTTAGCTAGTTTATCGCCTTTCTATATATATATAATATTTAAGCGAATATAGTTCTTAATATTCTCGACCTATCGCTTAGCGACTTCGTCTTCCGTCTTACTATAGTATATATATAGCTTAGAGATCTCGGTTTTACTAATAAGTTAGCGCTATATATATTTAATATTAGCTTAAAATAAATAGACTTCGATAGGAATTACTTAATAGTCTTTCTATATAATAATAGGAGATACTTAAAAGGCGAAACTAGAAGTTAGAGGTTTATTAGGATTTACTTAAGTATATTATAGAGTAATAGATAGAACTTAGGTAAGACTAAAATAAGAGATAGGAGGGTTCTATTTTATTAAGTTCTTAGCGCGTACTCGCTTAATATTTAAGTAGTTAGTTTTAGCTCTCGTAATATCGCGCTTATATTCTAAGTACTAAATATACTTACTAAGAAGATAGAGGTTACTAAGCTATTTAGAAGTTAAGTTAATACTAGCTAGTTCTAGGTACTCGTTATTATATTCGACTTAAGGGTTCGTATCTTCTAGATTCTAGATAGTATTATAGACTTAATAGTTAGAGTTACTATACTTATTCTCTCTTAAAGAAGAAGGAATATCCTCTAGTCCTATATCCTCTATAGTTAGAATAGATAGTTAAGGAATCTTCTAGAGATTAGTAATATACTAATTAACTTAAGGGATAGTATTATTATTATATATATTAAGTATTAATCCGTTCGTACTACTAGTAGAAGTAGATAATCTAGCTTAATCTAATCCGTCGTCTATATTAATATTAATAACTAGCGATATATTATTTATATTACCTAAGTTAGAGTTACTATAGTAACTACTTAGATTAGAGGTCTAGTTATTATTATTATTTAAGAAAGATATAGTAATAACGAGATATTAAGTAGATAAGTATTAATAGATTAGAAACTATTCTTATAAGATAAGAAAAGTAAATAGAGGATTATTAAAAGAATATATAAATAGAGAGGTATATTTAGATTTTTAAATAGAGGTTTATAATACCTTACTTTTTATAAAACTCTTTAAGTAGATACTCTAAAAGTCGCTTTAGTATTAAGGCCGATATCGTTAATATAAGATATACTAGGTAATAAAATATAGAAGATTTAAGTTAGTTAGATCTATATACTATACTAGATTTAGTAATCTTAAATAGATCGAAGGTATTATTTTATAACTTATTATAATTTCTTTAAGTACTAAGTTCTCGGACTTATATAGTTTCTTATAATTATAACTTTAGTAACTTAGAAGCTATTATTACTATAGTATTCGTCGATTAATCGATTAGAGGGTATATTATTACTAGATAGCTATTAAGTAGATTTTAGCTTCTCTTACTAGCGAGATTAGCTTCTATCTACTTAATAGTCTATTATAAAGTATAAAGTCCTTAAGAAGACTATAGTACTACTAGATAATATAGAAGAAACTTCGTAGGATCGTTAATTTTCTACTTAAGAGGCGGACCTTAGCTATATAGACTTTTATAGGAGGTTATATACTATTATTACGTACGTAGTCGGTCTCAAGTATAGCCGATATTAGAACAGATGTTTTGTTCTCCACATCACGCCTCTAGAGTCTATTGTACCTCCTAGCTTTTTCGATATTTACTACGTCGACATGTCGCTGAAGCCAAAGACGCCATCACCTTGATAACAATGGTTTCGTTCTGAAGGTGTATCGCAAAATGTCAGCTAACCTGCAGCGCTTGAGTACATGCGGTCAATCTTGGATGCTTTCACAATGCCTAGGCAAATGCCCGATTGGACATCGTAGAAGGACTATTGACCAGAAAATCATAACGACCACATTGAATGATGAGCAGACTCGAAACTCAGTCTAGATCACGATACCAGCCGGATTGACCAATATTGTTATTTGCTGTCTGCCTCCGTGTGGCATTGGACTTAAGGACCTTTAAGCCCGCCGACTTGCATGAGTGCTACGGCCCAGGATTCAGAACAGTACAGCATCTTGAATCAGCTGGTGGAGCCACAGACGGCGTTCGCAGTATTGAAGCACCGCTTGGTTGAGACACAGCTCATTCAAGCGAAATATGTAATGCAATGGAAGCCGCATTGTACTCTCGGCACATTTGTACATTGGTCTTCGATCTTAGCTTCTCAAAACATGCCGGAGTATACCTACGAGGATGAGAAAGCATTTCGACGCCTTAGCTGGACATGGGCGCGAGCTTGCGACCTTAACGACTGGGACTTACTTCTATCAGTCTGCGCCCCTGCCGTGCGATTGGAGTATAGTCTACTTTCACCTCACCTAAAGGATGAAACTCGAGAGAAGACAGATTACATCGAAAACTTCATCAAGCATCATCTTGGTTATGAGCGTTGTAAGCAGATACCAATCAATCGCGAATATCTCTGACAGACACCATGGCGCAGTGAAGACACAACACCTGCTGGGAGCTGTAGTATTCTCAATGCAAGACGCCAATCATGCCACTGGAAGCTGGCAAGCTCAAGCTCAGCATGTCCGACAACTTTCGAGTGGCGAGCTTGCACAGTACACAGGGCATTGCTACGTCGACCACTACTACGAGCGCAATGACAATACATGGATGTTTGCGGGAATAAAACCACACGACTTCACCGCAAAGACTGGAAATTTGGAAGATGTGATGGGGAGCTTCGACTAGTATACTACTACTCCTACAGTCAACCCACTCTTTGCTCAACCACCAATACCTCTCTCCTCCAACACTTTACCGATACTTCCCCTCCAAGTCTCCACCCTAGGATTTGCCGTCCCAGCCGCAACCTCCTTCATCTCCCCAACCTTACCATTCTCCAACTTCCCAAACACCTCATTCCCAAACTCATCAAGCGTCAAAGGCGCAGGAAACTTCTTCGTCAACTCCTTATGCGGAGCATCCAACTCAGTCCCCACAGCCGGAGGCACAATCTCAATGACATTGACATTACTCCCCTGCAGAGTCTGTCGAATTCCAACCATATACGAATGTACCGCGGCCTTAGTAGCACAATAAACCGGAAAGATACCCATCGGGACAAAGCCAAGTCCTGATCCGGACATCATGAATGTTGTTGGGAAGTCCTGCGCCAGAAGTTTTGGGACGACGTGTCGAGCAATAATCATCGGACTCGTGACGTTCGTCATAACCTCCTGCTCGATCCTCTCCTCGGAACTTGTATCGATATCTTTGATGCTCGACGTATATTGAATCCCAGAATTGACCCAGACAGTATCGAGGTTCGGGTACTGCTTGAACAGCGTCTCGATGTGTTTTGGGAGTGCTGAGAGATCGTTGTTATCCATAGCATAAGTTTCCAGACCTTTTCCCAGCTCGGATTTGAGCTTTTCAAGACGTTCCGTTCGACGACCAGTGATGATCACTGTCTTGCCTTGTGCGTGAAAGCGACGGGCGAAGGACTCGCCTATACCTGAAGTCCCGCCAATGATGAGGATGGTTTTCATGATTGAGAATTGAGAAGACATGATTGTGGTGGCTTTGCATAGAATACTTGTCGAGATTGATTGATTGTGTGGCTGTGGTATTCTTTTCTCAATCGTGTCGAAGGCCGTATATATATGTTTGACGTTCTGCCTCACCTGCGGACGTAGAGACATTTACTTCCGCTGCGATCGACATGCGAATTTCCCGAAATGGCAAGACTCTACTTCGAGGCGGACATTGAGACTCTGGCGACCGTGCCAAAGTATGCGAAGCTCGCAGAGATTTGGCGAACAAGGGGAGAGTGGTATGTCTCGAGACTTGACATCGATTTGGCGTGATACTATCGCGTCAGTGTCCTAGCTGAGGTCTGAAGCCATTTCTAATTTCGAAATGCCACTGCCGTAGGATTAGAGCGATTCGTCTTCCAATGGTTTTATGGCGGTTATACGTCCGACTTGACGAGAGGTCGCTGCTGATTCGAGAAGCACTCTTGTATCTCGCATCAGATAACTCTGCCTGCGATATCATAGCTTCGCTCTTCACCTCGCAGACCGACGTCGTAAGATACTACAACTCAGCAGAGCTGCCTCAATCATATAGCAGAGCCACACAATTTAGCTGCCATTCAATTGCTATGATGACCTTCTGCCGTACATAGACGTGCTAAACGCTGCGATATAGCCTTTGCCTGGTCGCGGGGGAGCTGCTACATTGAAGACGGGGCTGTTTCTCAAGACCTCTACGAAGAGGTCAATCGTAAGCAGCAATGTGCGCGCTCTGCGTTCGATGCTTGAGACCAGCCTGCTGTCTCCAACCCACGGACCTGCGCTCGTGCTGTGTAGTGGAGTTAGGTACCCATTGCGACAACTTCCCCCGAACACTGGCTAGATGGTGTTGATCACCGTACTGAGCGATGATACTGGTGTTGACCAAGGCTGGAGGGCTCGGCATGGAGCTTGGCCATGAGATTATACATACATCTCCGGCTCCGAGAAGGTCGTAGTCTTGGCGTGATCGATCTCGAAATACCAGAATGGTCGATCTCTGCCTCTTTCGGGCACTTGACGATTCCATTTAGCATTCTCCGGATCCTCTGGTTTTCCGCGACCCGATCAAGCTTGCGCAATAAACTTGCTGCTAAAGCGCAGTGCATACGTGGAGCCAATTGTGTTCTCGTTCCTCGCACTACTGCTGCTCCACACGTTTCCACCCTTCTCCACGTAATTCCCCACATTCGTACGAATGCACAACTCTTAGCATAAACCGAAGGTCAACGAGATCTACCTATGTGTTGTGGCTGTCTTTTACGATCATACGATTGTCGCCTTGTCCTTGTTTGAGATCATGTCTCAACACTCGCTGCTGTCGCTCGGGCTTCAACGCTTGAGCATTGCGAACACTTTTGCAGCGTTTTTCGTCGTTCTTGCTTCGATAGCATTATACAGAACATTCTTCCATCCTCTTCGAAAAATTCCAGGTCCTCTCCTCGCCAGCATAAGTGGTCTTTGGCGAGTGATTCGTTTCGCTCGAGGACAATGGCACGACGACATTCTCGCACTCCATGAACAATATGGGCCGGTCGTCCGCATCGCGCCTAACGAAGTGAGCTTCGTCGACAAAGAAGCTTCAGCCGAGGTGTATGGCCACACCAACGGAACGCGAAAAACAGCCTGGTACGATGTCTGGGCCGTGAAAAATGCGGGTACAGGTTTCTTCAATGCTACAGATCCAAAAGAGCATGCATTTCTGCGAAAGAGGGTGGCGACCGCGTATTCGATGTCGACAATGCTCTCGCTTGAGCCCCAAATACAGGAGATCGCTGATGCCGTCTGGATGCAGTTCCGCAAGATCGCCGAGAAAGGGCA
The DNA here is from genome assembly GCA_014298035.1 of Pseudocercospora fuligena. Taxonomy (NCBI): domain Eukaryota; kingdom Fungi; phylum Ascomycota; class Dothideomycetes; order Mycosphaerellales; family Mycosphaerellaceae; genus Pseudocercospora; species Pseudocercospora fuligena. The sequence continues at coordinate 129,781 of JABCIY010000153.1, read as the reverse complement.
GACGATCGACTTGCAAACTTGGACGTGCTACTTCGCTTTCGACGTCGTTGGCAAGCTTGGCTTGGGTGGTCCGATCGGGTTCGTTGAAACGTGTGGCGATGTCAACAGTATTATGCAGAACATTCATGGCTTCTTCTACCTCTGGAGCGTGCTTGGAAATGTCCCGGGCCAAAAGGTTTGGGTCGAGAATCCTTTATCTCGAGCAGTACTGGGACTTCTCGCACCACAGTGGGTAAGTGGTGGACCAAAATTCCAGGCTTGGCTTTTCAAGCAGGTCGGAGACCGCATGGCAGAAGGCGAGGTGAAAGATCGAACGCCTGATATGCTGGACCACTTCATATCAATGAAAGATCCAGATGGTAGCCGAGTATCGTTTCCCGGAGTTGCCGTAGAAGGCGGCAATCTCATTGGCGCGGGAGCCGATACGACAGCGATTGCTATTGCGGTCGTTGTAGGCCAGCTGCTTGTACATCCAGATGATCTCCAACGCGTCCAACAAGAAGTCGACGAGGTCTATGCGCAGCACGATAAAGAGTGGCAGCTCGACTACAAGACTGCCGAGAAGCTTCCTTGGCTTAGCAGTTGCATTAAAGAGGCCACAAGGATGTGTCCAAGTATCCTCTGGCCACTGCCTAGAGAAGCACCTGCCGCTGGCATTACAATTGCAGGCAACTTCATTCCACCAGGTTCTGAGCTGAGCATCAGCACGATAGCCCATAACAGGTGCAGAGAAATCTTCGGAGATGATGCCAACGAGTGGCGACCCAGTCGCTGGATTGCGGATGGTAGCGATGCCAGTAGCGAATACCTGCGAGGAGCTGAGAAGTTCAATGCCTTGGTAAGTGCCTCTCCCGTCGCCGCCTTAGCAATGACTGACCGCTATACAGTTCGGCTTTGGATCTCGAGTATGTATGGGCCGCCATCTGGCAATGATAGAGGTGCACAAATTTGTGGGCCAGCTGGTCCGACAGTTTGACTTGATCCTGGAGAATCCTCAGAAGCCCTTTGTCAGGAGGTCTCAGTGGTTTTGCCTGCAGGAGAAGCTGCTGGTGAGGCTCAAAAAGCGAGATTTGTAGGCGCCCGTACACCATGTAAAATGCTCGTTCACCCAGAATTCGCCCTCTCATAAGCATTCGCGAGACTGCGGTAGATAGCGCCCATGCGTGCCACTACGCCCCAGACCCAGGTGTCTTCGCAAAACGTGACCCAAAGACGCATCATGGCTGCAGCCTTCGATCTACTTTCACCAATGTCACACCCAGCTCCTCTCAATACTGAGATGATGTGATCGAATAGTTGAGCCTCGTCGTCGTCAAGGTCTTGAGCAGGGAGGAGTTCCATATGATGCAGCCACCTTGACACAAGAAGAACCGTGTCCCAAGAAGCGATCGCATGCTCAAAGCTCCACGTCAAGGCAACGGTCTTCACTAATAGGAGCAAACACCTTCTATCTGGCGAGCACAGCCCATCAAAGACTCCGGCGATTGCCTCTGTCATAGTCTTGCTTCGTGTGATTGGTGCTGTAGCGTATTCTTGAATGGCGATAGATGCATCCTCAGGCTGACCGCGAAGCAAAGCTGTCTTGTCTGGCTGAAGTACCTGTGGATGCGACCTTCCATGGCAGATTCGCAGTATGCAGGATGCGTTAAAGAGAAAGCTTGGTCTTGTTTGTAGCCAGTCGCCACATTGTGCTTCACCGGTCGCTTTGATCAAATCCCGGCACCTTGCGAGAGTCGTCCCATACAGTGAAGTGTTTTCTTGATCGGCGTGCCCACCGTGCCAGATGTGTATCGCCATCGTATGCATCACAACGACTACAGCGAAATGGGACCAGGTGTAGGCACTCGGCGGAAGCTCTCTGGCCGTAGCTTTGAGGGTCAGGATGTTTACGGAGTCTCGGAGCGAAGGTAAAGTATGCTCAGCCGGACGAAGGTTTTGCCATTCATCAGCGCTCTCGGCCTGCCAGAGATTCTCGGAGCATGGTAATTCTACATCACCATGATATGGCACGGAGAAAGCGGGAGTCACACCGTATGTAGCGGCAATGAGATTGCTCAGGATCCAGATGCTGTGTAATAGGCTGTTTGATCGTTAGCACGAAGTGCTGTAAGGATTATTGGGGATGTACCGTTTCATGGACTCCCGCTCCACCCACTGAGGCCATGATAGCGTAGCAATGACACTGTTCATGCTCTTAGCTCTCAGCTTTCGAAGCAGCAGTTGGTATGCCTGTGAATTGATTAGCTGGCTTACAATCATCAAGATCTGGTTCCATTGCCAGCGTAGCGTACATTTGTGAGCTTGCCAAGCCTACCAAATGCACTCTCTACGACTTCTTGATTACCACTGAACACTGCAAAGAATGATAGAAGAAATTGAGCACGCGCAGCACCCAGTCCGACATCGCTATCAGGGCCTGGATTAGGCTGAACCAGATCTCCTGAATAGAACAGCTCAGTATATGTTAGATCAGGTGGCAGAGGATCTTTCAGTGTCCTAGACTCAGCTGCAAGGTATAGATAAGTAGCCGTTTGACGCTCCAAGCGGTACAAAGCTCCGATCGCGCCCATCAAGAGCAGCAATTCTGGGGGCTGGCTTGCGCAATCGAAAGTACGCACATGGAACAGCGGAAGATGTATGTTGAAGGTCTGAAAATAGGTACTGATGCATAGGCGAAGTTCATCCAGAGTCGGGGGCACATATCCTGAGATACTCGAGAGAGCAATTTGATCCAGTGCAGAAGACAGCGCATCGTTTGAGATGTTGACTTCGGGGCATGGCGAAGGCGGTTCAGGTGCAACACTCGGCGACATTGCTACAGCGGCTGGAATAAGTTCGCCTTGACTCTGAGCATTATCGTTAGATTCGAGAGATGAGAGTGCTGGATCGATTACCAGCTCCACATGCCCTTCCCGGAGGCCAACAGTGCTTCCTCTGTCTGGCTCAATCAGATCGGGGTGAAATGGCGAAGGAGGAGCTCCTGGCGCAAATGCTGATTTGTCCCATAGCGAGGGATCGATTTCGATACCTAGAGCCTGAAAGTCCAGGTCATCGCCGGATGTGATACTGGGCCAGAAGCTACCAATGGCTTCTGATGGCGTCGCTAGATTTGCAGTTGATGACCTGCGTCGATCCGAATGCAAAGTCTTCTCATGCCTCGAGACTAGATCTTTTCGACTGTAGCATTTTGCGCAATACCGACATGCAAAAGGCTTCTCGTTCGTATGACTTCGCACATGTCGCTGATAATGCTCTCGTCTTTTGAACGACTTTGAACAAATCGAGCAGTGATGAGTTCGATCGCTGCTAGTCTGCTTTTCGAGGAGTGAGCTAGGTGATCTCAGAGCTTCATGAACTGCTGAGGATGCCATGCTGCCAGCAAGTTCGCCATGGGTATCGTACTGTAATACACCTCAAAGATGCTGACGACTGCCTGTACAAACAAGAGAAGAGGAGAAGAGGTATTCTAGCAGGGGTCCAAACAAGGCTCGGCATGGGATCCGCTCAGAAAGCGGGGATGGAGACTGCCGGCTTGGCGGCTGAGTGAATCAAGGTTTGCCGAATGAATTGATGGCTTGAATCAAATTCGCAAGACGCCGCGAACACGCCGCTGCGGACCTCAATCCCCTTCTCTTGACCATGGCTCATCTTTTGAGTTCTCACATCTGCGCTCGCAGCTTCTCAACTTTCCTGCGATGGCGAAAGCATCGCGAAAGGGCCAGGCTAGACGATCACGCTCTTTCGGAGGATGTGGAACGTGTCGACGGCGCCATGTGAAGTGCGACCAGGTTAGGCCGATCTGTCTTACCTGTAAAGCTGTCGGCGCAGAGTGCGAGGGCTTTTCTGCTGAAATAAGATGGATGAAATCGTCCAAAGATGGCAATGAGCCGGAAGATGCGATGCTTGCTGGCAAAAGTGGTGCTACTCGCAGGCATCTCTTCTCAGGCATGTACTTCAGGCTCTCAAGGCGCTTGCCGCACTGCTAACCGCGATTTTAGAAAGCGAGCGAGAAAGAATGAGCTCTTACTTGGCCTCGAACTTTCAGATAGGCTCAGTCGACGCGTCTTTGTCCGAGCTGGACAACAGGTCCAAAGGTGGTTCATCGAAGCAAGACCTTATCGTGGGTCCGTTTGGAGTCTTGACTTTCTCACAGCAGGACGAATCTGATGGTCCAGCTACCACAGACCAAAATATATCCCAGAGTGCTGCAAATGCTGCTCAAGATGCCGAGATTCTGGAGCCAATTCTGGTACCAGAAGTGCCTACCCAAGACACCCCTATCACCATGGATTCTTTCATGGGATTGGACGACTCTCTCCAATGGGCTGACATCTTCGGCTTTGACTCCAATGAATTTCTCTTGGATCAAGATATGCTGGAATTTTCTTCTGGTCTCGCAAGTGATAACTCTTTTAATGATTCCACAACCGCTCAAGATATCAGCTTGGGCACATCGGGCCGCTTGCCCAGCACGTACAGTGCCCTCACACAGACTGACGATCGGTCGAGTTTCACCGACCAGATCACAAGCGAGGATACTCTTGCTGATGCGCAGATGCTTTTGAGACACTTCAGGGACAATGTGATGCGAAGGTGGTCTTGTCTGCCGATCACAGCAAAGTCTCCCTGGGAAATCATAATCCTTTCTGAGGCCGTGACCACACTGGCTCATTTGACATTCATGGGCAGACAAGATCTATCCTGCGCCAAGAAAGCTACCCTGTACGGCATGCTTAGCATATCGTCCTTACATCTGTCCAGGAATCCGAATTTCGATATCGACCCTAAGCATCCTCGAGACTGGCACACCTTCACCAAGCTAGCGAGAGCTGAGGCTAAACGGAATCTGCAGCAAAGCTTGAAGCACGAATTGCAGGGGCAGTTCAAGGCGAAGTACAAGGATCAGATGTCAGCCGTTCTTAGTCTGCTTGCTGTCGCGGTAGGTAATCATGACAAATTCCATGATGATAAGTTGTGCTTACCCAAACAAAGGTCATCGCGGGAGAGCCGAAAGAAGCGCGATGCTACCTAATCGACTGCGAACGGCTCATGCGTACACGCGGTTTAGCCAAACGAGTTATTTCGCGCAAATCCAGACTTTTACACCACTCCTACACGTGGCAGCGCATCATGGGTGAGAGCACATACGTCCTGCATGAACACCAAGGCATGCTTTCAAATGGAACCATTCAGCCTATACAGCTGATTGCCCGCGAGCCAGACGTTACATATAAAGAGCGGCTCAATGGACAAGGCAGTCGCCTCGACGATTTCCTCCGACTTGAGCTACACCAGGAGGACAGCGATCTGGAAATAGAACAGGTCAAGGAACCCCAAATCTCACTTCACGATATTCACCTTGAGGACAGTAGAGTGAATCCGGATACAATGTATGCTGATATCTACGGCATTTCCGAGACTTGGCTGAGCTTGTTGTCTCAAGCTACGCGACTGGCCAACAAGATGGATGCTGTGAAAGCCTGCAACTCATGCGATGCTTCGATTCTTAATGCATTACAACGCCGAGCGGCGCGTCTGGAAGACATGATTTGTTCATTTGCAGCACGCTTCACGCCGCGATCGACAGCGCCGAAATGGGCACCCAACAATCACATGCACCGCGCTCTCAATAGCGCACTGGTCATATTCTTCTACCGAAGGATCAGAGACGTGAACCCCTGGATTCTGCAGAGCCACGTAGACGATGTCAGATCTGCTCTCAAAGAGTTCGATGAATCTCTCACCCAGAAGGCGTGGGAAGGGCCAGGTACTCCGTGGCCAGCGTTCATGGCGGGTTGCGAGGCTGCAACAGCAGAGAAAAGAGACATCCTGCTGAAGTGGATTGAGAAAGGAGGAGCTGTTACTGGATTCAGTTGCTACGATATTGCTCAAGATCTCTTACTCGAAGTCTGGAGACGAAGAGACATGCCAGCAGATGCCGGAAGTGCTGGCACAACGAGACGTGTAGGGCAGCCTTCGGCTAGCTGGATTGATGTCTGCCGAGAGCGCCGAGTGTGGCTCATGGCATTCTGAACAGCTTCTGTTTGTTTCGAGCTCATGTTTCGAGCGCCTTGCTTCTGAGCTTCGCCTCTGGGTACGACGCTGACCTTCCGTGTGAATTCCGATGTTCAATCTGGAAGGCCAACGCGAAAGGCTCAAAACGGAAGGTGCATGCGATCTTGGCGCGCAAGAGCTACCGGTCTCCACTTGGTGTCCCGCTTCAGAGTGCCAACACTTGTGCACATCAAGGCATAAGACATATTGGCAGCATTAGGCAAAGTCAGGCCGACACTTCCAACATCTTCATCTGGAGAGCTGCGGGATTGTCGAACTGATCAAATCCATCGACCTCACTTCCAAGCAGAGTCGAAAGTAGCACTACGTCTTGCAGCATGGCACCCGCAGCAGTTCAGCTGAAGGCGCCAAACGGTCGCGAATACAGTCAACCAACAGGTCTATTTATCAACAATGATTTCGTCTCAGCTAAAAGCGGCCGCACGATTACATCAATTGATCCGGCAACGGAAGCAGAAATCGCCACCGTGCAAGCTGCTGGCGAGGAAGATGTTGACATCGCCGTGAAAGCTGCCCACAAGGCACTGAAAGACCCTTCGTGGAAATTGCTCCCTGCCACTGATCGTGGCATGCTCATGACGAAGCTTGCAGATCTCATGGAGCAGAATAAGGAGCTTCTTGCTACAGTCGATGCTTGGGACAACGGTACAGTGGTGCATGGAAATGTGATATGAGCTGTTAGGTTGACTTCTGACCAGGCAAGACCTACAATGAGGCCATCAATACCGATATGCCTGAGGCCATCACCACTATTCGATACTACGGTGGCTGGGCGGATAAGACATATGGCCAGACCATAAACACTACGCACCAGAAGTTGGCGTACACTATCCGGCAGCCTATCGGGGTCGTAGCACAGATCATCCCATGGAACTATCCAATTTCGATGGCAACATGGAAACTAGGTCCTGCCCTAGCTTGCGGTAACACCGTGGTCCTGAAGGCGGCTGAGCAGACCCCTCTGAGTATCTTGGTTCTGGGTCAGCTTGTAAAGGAAGCCGGCTTCCCTCCTGGCGTGATCAACTTCATCAATGGCTGTGGTGCGGAAGCTGGCTCAGCACTAGTGCAGCATCCTCTTGTCGACAAGGTGGCGTTTACCGGCTCGACGGCTACTGCGCGAAACATCATGAAGATGGCTTCGGCGACTCTGAAGAACATAACCCTTGAGACGGGTGGAAAGAGTCCTCTCCTTGTATTCTCAGATGCCGACATTGAACAAGCTGTGAAGTGGTCTCATCTCGGAATCATGTCCAATCAAGGTCAGATCTGCACTGCAACTTCGAGAATCCTGGTTGAGGACTCTATATATGACGAGTTCGTCGAGCGATTTGCCAAGGAAGTCAAAGATGTGAGCAAAGTCGGTGATCAGTGGGATGAAGGTACGTACCAGGGTCCTCAGGTATCCAAGCAGCAGTACGAGCGCATCCTTGAGTACGTCAGCTCTGGAAAGCAAGAAGGTGCGAAAGTTGTTACTGGAGGAGAAGCCCAGAGTGGCAAAGGATTCTTTATCCAACCGACTGTGTTCACTGAAGTCAAAGACGACATGAAAATCTACCGAGAAGAGATCTTCGGACCGGTCGTGGTGATTGCGAGATTCAAAGACGAAGAGGACGCTCTTAGACGAGCCAACGACACCACTTATGGACTTGGTGCTGCCGTCTTTACCCAGAATCTTGAGCGGGCTCACCGGGTGGCGGCCGAAATAGAAGCGGGTATGGTTTGGATCAATAGCAGTCAGGACTGCGATCCTCGTGTGCCTTTTGGTGGAGTCAAGCAGAGTGGCATCGGTCGCGAGCTAGGAGAAGCTGGTCTTGAAGCCTACTCGCAGATCAAGGCCGTCCACGTCAATATGGGCAACAAGCTGTAATCACCTCGCAATCTCATACCATGCGATGTGACTATGGTACCGACTGCGTGAATTGACTCGACGATAGAACTCCGAGCATTGAGATGTTCAAACTCACCTAAGATAGCTGATGGCGGGAAAAATAGAACTTAATTCCACACGACGAAGTCATATGAGGCTGTTCTTATCCGCTAGTCTGCTTTCAGCAGCCTACCTCAGAGCAATCCGTGCTGCTTGATCTCATGGTCGTGCGTTGATCGTCTGAGAAGATCCTAACGCTGGAAGCTCTGCGGCACTGCTTGAGCAACGCATAGCGCATGGTCGATAGTATGCTGATGACTATTGCTGCGATGGAAGTGAGTTCCATGTCAGCGACTGGTGGATATCCACTTAGCCATGAAGAGCCGGCTGTATCATTCCGATTATCGATGATCTGCAGCCAAGCCATGGGACAATTTGATGGCAAGGCTCAACGCAATCTGAAAACATTAAATTTCAATGGGAGCACCTAGTCTGATGAAAGCTGGTCCTTAGCGCCATAGCTGAATTACTCTACAGTTTGAACACCAGCATCCTTCAACAACTTCGCCAACTTCGCCCTCTTCTCTCCCTTCAGCAAATCAAACGGTTTCCTCAATCCGCCAGTACTCCAACCTCTAATCTCCATTCCAGTCTTCACCGCACCAGCATAATTACCCTCCTCAAGCAATCTACAAATCGGCCAAATCTTAGTCCAAAGCTCCCTTCCCTTCTTGATATCACTGTTCACTGCTACAGCATTCCAAAGCTCCACGCTCAATTCAGGGATAATGTTCGTGGCACCCCAAACCGAGCCCTTCGCTCCAGCTGCAAGACCGTAGAATGTAAGAGTGTCCCAGCCATTGAAGGTGGTGATTTCGTTGTGTCGATGGAAGAGGAATTCAGTCAAGTCTGGAGCATTTCCGGAAGTGTCTTTCATGTATTTCACGCCGACATTCGAAAGACCGGCGATTTCTTCTGGAGTCAAGGTCAAGCCGCTTGCGGATGGGATGTTGTAATAGCAAAGTGGAAGATTGCAAGCTTGGTGAATCTCGCCGAGGAAGTCCTTGAGTTGGTCCATCGATAAGGCGTCGTAAAATGGTGGCACGACCATGACTGATGCAGCGCCGGCTTTTGCAGCATGGACTGCAAGCTCGACTGTCCTTTCGGTGGAGAGGTCACCGACTCCTGCGACTACTGGTACTCGTCCTGCTGCGGATTTGATGCATGCTTCTACCAGCTGCTTTCGTTCTTCGGTCGATAGGACCGTGAACTCTCCTGTGCTTCCGCCTGGTACGAGGCCGTGGACTCCGGCTTGAATGAGGCTGTTGACATGCTGATCTAGAGCGTCGAAATCAATTTGCTTCTTGTCTTGCGTGAAAGGTGTGACAAGAGCGACAAGAATGCCGGTGAGCTCGGTTGGTGCGGATCCCATGTTCGGTGTCTGTGATCCTAAAGTCTTGCAATATGTTGCGGAGTTCGTTCTTGAGAGTTGTAGATGGAGCAATCCGACACTTTACAGGTGAACCTGAAACCTATATCAGAAGCTACGCGAGGATCATATCCTGGCGTTGTGGTGACTGGTGACCATTGTTCGCCTGCTCTTTCCTCTGCCATAGCTAATGTGGGCAGTCACATTGTCGAGTAGCACCTGGATCAACTCGCTGAAGGCCATCGGTTCGGACGATCCGACATTCATCATCATGCCAGTCGAGCAGTATGTTCATTTTGGGAAAGTTAGCCCGACCGTTCCAGGTGAATGTTGCAGTCGAGCTTCCCTTCGGCCATGGATACCGAACCCCGGATTGTGAAGCAATTGCCACAAGTGTACTGTCGTAGAAGTCATTTTTGATACCAACGATACAACGATTCGTGCAGGGTGGCATATCTTCTATATGCTTTATGCCTATCCCGCGATAATTGTCGCTGCTCGATTCCTGATTGCGAGGTAGCGGCCATCGCTGTAGACTAGTAAATAAGACCAATCGGCCTTGGACAAGCTGAAGTCTGCTGTACGAAAGACATGCTACGACGAATAGGGCCATGGGCCTGTCAACGTATTTGGCCGGTAGTCCGCTGCATCGCAGAAGTCGGGAAAATTGGTACATTCTGTCGACCTGGCAATGATCAGAATTTTGCTGCACCTGATCTGTTGCAATTGGCGATTTTACGATGATGATAGTGTAGATTCAATATGATCTAAAGCTTAGCCAGTATGCCATCCGAATTCAGGTACGTGACATGGTTCCTGGAAATGTCCCTGATGCTTCGACATCCAGCCAGGCCCATTGTTAACTTCAGCTCCTGCATAAGAATCTTCAGCCCAAGCTCAATGCCTTGCTGTCCATTGTATGCCAGGCCCCAGATCGGTATTCGCCCAATGAAGACGTGACATGCGCCAAGGGCTAATGCTTTAAACACATCCGAGCCTCGTCGTATGCCGCCATCAATGGCCACAGGAATCTTGCCCGCGGCAGCTGCGACACATTCGCGTAAAGAGTCTAATGTGGCGGGCTGTCCATCTAGCTGCCGACCGCCATGGTTCTGTGAGAACGTCAGTACGTATGCAGGGCATCGCGAGATGGAAGTGCTTACTGAGACAATGATACCATCGATGCCATACTTCACAGCTAGGAGCACATCCTCCGCATTAGTGACGCCTTTGAGCCACAGCTGCATCTTAGTCTGCGAACGCAGCCAAGCAATTGCATTCTCCCAATCAAGCGAAGGATCGTAGTCGTATTTCTGTGTCTCTCCAGTTACTTCGGGTAGCTCTTCTTTACCTGTAAGTAGCAAATTTGGCCATTTCATGTCGTCTGGCAGTATGAAATTGTTCCGGTACTCGTTCAATCTTCGACCCAACATTGGAACGTCCACTGAGAGGAAGAACGCCTTGCAGCCAGCGCTTTCAGCGCGTCGAAGAATCTGAGTCGTGATCTTTCGGTCTCGGAGAACGCACATCTGCATCGCGTACGGATTGCCCTTGCCCTGTGCTGCAACAGACTCGATCGATTCAGTGGCGTAGGAGGACAAGCACATCGCGATATCGAAACTAGCTGCAGCTCTCGATGTACCCAATTCTCCGTCCGGATGAGCCAGCTTATGCATCGCAGATGGACTTATTCCGATCGGCATAGATGTCTTGCAACCGAAAATGCTTGAACTGAGATCGATATTGTCGACGTTGACCAGGATACGAGGCTTAATCTTGTATCGATTGTATGCATCTTCGTTGTCACGTAATGTGATGAGATCCATTGCACCCTCATTGTAATAGTCCCGATACATCTTGGGTAGGCGTGCACTACCAAGCGCCTTTAGGTCCGAGATTGTGTGCACTTGAGGATCCCATGTTATTCCTCTGTTCGCCATGGTGTCTTCGCTTTGAATGAAAGTGTTCCGGAGCGTTGTACAATCAGCAGGCTTAAGGTTGTCGATCTCAGAAGACGCGACTGGGAAGTCTCACGATGGAGCTGGTCGCGTCGTGCCCACGAAGAGCTTAGCTATAGCTACTGCCGGGGACATCATGATGCACAGGACATCGGTTGCCCTCGGGTGGACGCCTGCCTTTTCAGATTTCGGCGCCTTCGGCCAACAGTCTCTCTATCAAGAATGACGGTTGAAATCCAGAGCACATGGTCGCAAGTGAGATAGCGCTCCACTGAAGGTACTTTGGGAAGGATGATGTGGTCCAAAAGCACGTGCAGGGAACGCCTTCCTTTTTCGTCCAGACCCTGGTAGTTCGAAGGCGGCAGCCCACAATTGTCATCCGGTCCTCTACTCTTCAGTCAGTACATCTGCGAGTTCAAGTCTTCGTCGGAATTGCTCCGACAAACAGATAACCACGCGTTTTGCTGAGTCACGAAGAATAAAGTGAAGCCGTTCTTGACGACATTTCTTCTGATTTCTGCACTTCTTGAGCAACGCCAGGCACTTAAAGACATGGCAAGAATATTTCTCACAGGTGCCACTGGCTTTGTGGGAGGAGAGGCATTGTTTAGCTTGTACAATGCTTCGCCTCGTCCTCACATCTCAGCTTTGGTGCGCGATGCACAAAAGGGTGCCAAGATCAATGAATCATACCCCGAATTGCGGATCGTGAATGGCGACCTCGACGATGTGTCGCTGATCGAAGAAGAGAGTAGCAATTCAGATGCAGTCTTTCATCTTGCAAGCACCAAGCACGCTGAGAGCAGCAAAGCCATTGCGCGAGGCTTGAACCGAAAGTCAACTCCAGGATACTGGGTACAAATGTCCGGGGCCTCAATGTTCTCAGGACCTGACATCGCGGAAGGAAGGTATGGGGAGGCCAGTCCTGACGTCTTCAATGATGTCAAGGACGCAGAGAAGATAATCTCAATCATCCAGCAGAACCCAGCAAGAGTGGTGGACCAACTTGTGCTGGGTCAAGATCCAAGCAAGGTGAAGACAGCTCTAGTGGTGGGACCTCTCATTTACGGTACTGGTCAAGGGCCAGGAAACACAAGATCTATTCAAATCCCAGAGATGGCAAAGACCACATTGCAGAGGGGCGAAGGCTTCCGTGTCGGCGCTGGTAAGAGTGCTTGGAGTAATGTGCACATCGAAGATCTCGGCACCTATTTCCGATCGCTTCTTGAGGCCATCAATTCGTCGAAAAGCGGTTGCTGGAATCGGGAGGGTGTGCACCTTGTGGAAAATGGAAGGCTCTCATTTGGCGAGATTGGAGAGGCGGTCGCAAAGGAGGCGCACAGGCAGGGCTTGATCAAGTCTGGAGAAGTGACCAGGATATTCTCGCCAGAAGACGCGAACGAAGCCATGCCACATGGAGCTGTTCTTTGGGCAACGAATGCTGTCGGAGTGGCTGAGAGAGAAAAGAGTATTCTGGGATGGCAGCCGAAGCACACAGGTCCACTCAACACTATCGAGGAGGTCGTGAAGTTGGAGGCCAAGAACTTGAAGGCATGATAGAACACCATAGAGTCCAATGATTGTTTGCAGGAGGGTGAATTGTAGAAACTAGAACTCCATGATGCCTTCCGGGATCTTCATTCACCACGAGTTCTTGCATATTGTGGTACACATGAATCCAATGGGACCCACAGTCTTCGTTTTCGTCAAGTCCATGTCGCAGTCTTCCTCAAATGCTGTCATTGAGGCCCTTGAAAATGTTTGGGTGGGCGTTGTTTGCGAAGAAGGGAGCATTTTCTGAGCGCGTCACGTTTGACTTTCAAGCACGCCAAGAACATCCGCGACCGAGGCCCTTCCTCGCAAGTCTGATCCTTCGTCTCATTCTCATCACAGCCAAACCACTTTCACCGCTCAGCTTCTTCCATCAAAATGCAGGACATTCTCATCGATAGCGCGTCGCCAGTTCATGCTCGGAACGGACATGGCGAACTTAGCAGACACATGTGTGCCTTCCGCGGATCCTGGCCAGAAGTTTGAACAGATCGAAAGGGGCACATTAGGCCTCGATCATGCCGCTGACTTGATGTCCAAAGAGACACTGGCAGCCTCGCTTGCGTTTACGCCACAGCCTTTCTTCCTTGATGTCACCAAGACACCACTCACAGACTATCTCCAGATCATGGCTCAACGAGTTCTGGAAGCACCGAACTGGATGTCATCGCAAGACTATGAGATCGTGATCCGACTGTTCTGCGCTCCAACCTTTCGTGTAAGCGCAGGATTCCCGGAGACAAACCTCATTGCCACGAATATTGAGGATCACATCAAGAATTTCCACGCCTTTCTCAGAGTGAACCCAGATTATCGTGTCGAGGTCAGGAACTCATCCATAACCCTTGACGAAAGAATGGGCAGAGCTATTGTGTTCATGAGCACAAAAGTCAGCGGTCTATTTGCCAGCAGCGAGACGATCAGGGAGTCTGTCAACAAAGTGCATTGGAAACGATTGCCAACTGGCCGTTGGCAAGGCGTGGAGCTCTCATCATTGCGTGGTCCAGGAAATCTGCCTTTCTGAGAACACTTTTCGTGTCTCGCGGGACGACATAGCCTGCTTTAGAACGACTTTCGCCAATCTTGGGAACATTTCCACGGAATCTCATTGCTTCTTGGTCAGTAGATCCACGGCTCAAGTACACAAGATCTCGCAGCCAGCAAGAACGTGGTCTTATCCGAGGAGCGAAAGTAGTCGACACTCGGATCTACAGACAAGCGATCTGGGGGCTGCGTTGGAACAGTATCCGTCGATATCCTTCCTAACTTCGATCGACACCACGCGAGATTGCAACAATGCTATCCAGCGAAGACAATACTCACAGCACCAAGATCTCTTTTGCGGAGGACAAATTGCGTCAGCTTCCCCGGCACTCCTCGTATCTGCCGATCTTTGTGGGGACTTCACGAGGTCGATTTATCCGCGAATCAAATGTCAGCCAAGATTGACCTGCATCTTATTGAAATGCGGAGAAACTTCAAGGGCATTTGCAAGGTTCACATGGTCGCGGAGGATCTCATCCGTGGTCTCGCCATTACCCGGGCATGCTGTTGTTTATATATAGCTTGATGTCTCACAAATCCTTCAGGTCATATCACGACTTCAACTATGGCCTTTTCGACAGTGGCAGCATCCTTGCTGCTCGCAGGAACCGCTCAGGCATTGGACAATGGCTTTGGCAGAACTCCTGTTATGGGCTTCAATACCTATAACGATGTAGGATGCTCGCCAAACCAGTCGTATGTACAGAACACGATCAATGCCTTCTCTAGCAAAGGATTCGGTAGTCTGGGCTACAAGTACTTTCAGGTCGATTGTGGGTGGCAAGGCTATCAGCGGCAAAGCAATGGTTCGATCACGTATGATGCCGGCGTCTTTCCAGATGGCATAGCTCCTCTGTCGAAACTGGCGATCAGTAAAGGGTTTCAGTGGTCAATGTATACCGATCAAGGACAATACAGCTGCGATACGAAGACGCCGTTGAGGCCTGGAAGCTTGAACTACGAGAAGCAAGACGCTCTCATGTTCGCAGCTTGGAACACTGCATATATCAAGGTACGTGTGAGAGCCTGTGGTTCAATACGGCGGCTGACACTATGCACAGATCGACAATTGTTACGTGGATGGAGGCAATCCGGACCAGAATGCGCCCAAAGATCCTCGAACAGATTTCCCATCACGGTATCAGGTCATTTCTTCAGCAGTCCAGAACGTCGGCATTAAAGGCATCTTGGTCTGTCAATGGGGAACTCCCTACCAGAGCCCGAGTGGATTGCAAGGCCCCTCTGCCTGGACCCCTGCTTTGTCCAACTCTTATCGTGTGTCAGACGACATCACTCAGGGCTGGGCCAACGTCATGCGTATCATGAACGAAGCCATCCACGTCAACTTGCGAGGTCTTTCTGGCCCTGGTCATTTCGCTGATATGGATCTCCTCGAGGTCGGCAATCCTGGTATGACTGCCGACGAACAAGCAAGCCACTTTGCAATCTGGACATACTTCAAGAGTGCTTTGATGGTCTCTACAGCTGTGCCCTCGATGAGTACTGCGACACAGAACATCTTGCAGAACAAGGACCTCATCGCAATCAACCAAGACTCGCTTGGTGAACCTGTCAAGCTCGTACAGCGCTACACGAATGATCGCGATGTATATGCTGGTAGCCTTTCAAATGGCGACAGAGCTGTTCTGCTCCTCGATCAATCTAATACCGCTCGGTCGCTGTCGATCAACTTCACTGACCTTGGAATTGCTTCAGCCACTGTGAAGAATCTCTGGACAGGTCGCACGACTACGGGACAAACCTCGTATACAGCGCAAGTCAATGCACATGGCTCACTGCCACTTCGACTCAGCAATATTCAGACTGCTTCGACTGCTGCGCCCAAATTGACCTGGATCGAGGCGGAGTCCGGCACACTCGCTGGTGGTGCTAACGTTCAATCTTGCTCTGGCTGCTCTGGGTCTTCGAAAGCAGGAAATATTGGCACAGGCGGCGGATCTCTGACACTCAGCGGTATCCGCACGAGTCAATCCACGCAGAACGTGCGATTCGATTACATCGACTGCGAAATTGGCTATCTGGCGGATCAAGGGCCGAATGCACGAGGAGCTAGTATCAGTGTGAATGGTGGTCCCGGCCAAAGCGTGTTGTTTCCGCTGACTGGCTATAACTGGGATCAAGATGTGACGAAAAACCATTTGGTCAGGCTGAGCGGGTTCAGCACAACCGGCACAAACACGATCAAGATCAGCGGTCTCAGTGGAAGCACGACATACGCTCCAGATTTCGATCGTATTGGTGTCGTTGCATGATAGAGTCAAGCAGCCATTTTAAGACGGTTCAAGTGAAAACACCTACACTCACGCTTTTCCCTTATATGTGCTGTGCCCCAAGCTGGTTCCCTTCTCGTTAGCCCCACCACAGAACGTTTGAGTGACACGCACTAATCTCTAGCGCAAGGCCAGGAAGCTGGAGCCTCGCGTAACTCTTATTGATCCTTCCAGGGTTCAGCTCCAACTTCTTCACACTGCTTACAGTGCCTCTTGACATTTGACTTACACTTCGTAGGCTCGATCCTTGTCTCCAAGCATGGCACCGTCAACATGGGAACTGTTCTTCGGCTTCAACCAAGAAACGAAGCGACGGCATCCGCACCTCTTCATAGACCATAAGATTGACAGACGTGGAGCAAGACGTCAGGTACGCGAACTCAATCTTAGACTGACAACCACGACTGACCACTCGCAAAGGTCCCAATGCAGGTTCTATCCCTAGGCATGTCACGAACCGGGACAGCATCAATGCAAGCCGCTCTCAGAATTCTAGGCTACCCAACCTCCCACGGCTTCGACATGCACGAGAACCCCAAAGATGCCGAAATGTGGCTCGAAGCCTTTGAAACCAAATATTTCAACGCACCTGGCCCAGACCTCAATACACCAACCCACTGGGATCAACTCCTCGGCCACATCTCAGCAACTACAGATCTTCCCGCAAATTGTTTCGGACCAGAACTCATAAAAGCATATCCCAATTCCAAAATCATCCTCGTAGAACGCGACATCGAAGCCTGGTTCAAAACTTTCGAAAACGCAGTCATGACGGGACAAGATCATCCCATCGCGACCAAGATTATAAGCCCTTTGGATTCTACTGGTATGGTGAGCAAACTATCTCCGGTTGTGAATCGAGGTGTTATGCAAGGACAATTTCATTCCAAGGATTCGACGGAGTGGCGGAAGAATGCGAGGCAAGTGTATCGAAGACATTATGCTGAGATTCGGGAGTGTTTGAAAGATCAGCCGGAGAGGTTGCTTGAGTATGAGTTGGGATCGGGGTGGGAGCCGCTTTGTGAGTTTTTGGGAAAGCCGGTGCCTGATGTGCCGTTTCCGAGGATTAATGAGAGTGCTATGCATGATGAGATGTTACGGGTGATTGGGTTTATGTTGCTAAGAGGGGCTGTTTGGACTTTGATGGTTTGGAGTATGCCGGTGGTCTCGGCATTTGTGCCATGGAGATGGTCGAGATGAAGGCGTGGTTGGAAAAGACCTCGCCAGAAAAGACCAGTCCTCAGGTCATAGTCTGTAGGCGGCTGACAAGGGCATTCCCTATACTGATGCTCATTGAACCTCTAGGCAGGTCGACGTCTGGATCACGATGCGTCTTCTCCTTATGATCGCAGACAAGTCGCTGCATCCCGAATGCTTGGGCACAGAATGTAAAGAGCAGAACGTAGCAATCGACATCGAGGTCATTCCAGGCTTCTTTCAACGTCTCAAGACTTCTCCGCAGGAAGACGATGCTCTGACTGAGAAGGAGGCGGCATTGTGATTGCAACGAGTCGGAAGTAGAATCGCTGGTGAAGACCTTCGCCATGATCGCACATTCGTGACCTCATCATCTCAGCGTATGGCCCAGAAAAATCACAGCTCTTGTGAAAGTCGACTTTGCATGGCAGTTGCGTGATGGAAAAGCCGAATTAGAAGCCACTTCGCTAAAGCTCGCATCTGGTCCGCTATACTACATTGAGAAGACCCGAGAGCCGAAGGTAGATGAAGGAAGGCACGTACGAGCTCAAAGTAGAGCGCCTGAATGGAGGTAGGCCATACGTTCATGGTCATTCCGTGAAGGTCAACAGAAATGCTGCCTTCCGTGTTCCATTGCCAGCCCACCGGAACAGATGGCAGAGGACCTGCTGGTGTCGCGAGATATCTTGAATGGAAAAGAACAAGGAAAGTGTGATCGTCAGCTCCATTGATGTACCAGGTGAATGTGCTTCGCAAATTGATTCAAGCGCTTTCGATTCTCTTGCAAGCTATGGGCAATACTACTAGACTGCCCCAGTCAAGCAGACGTTTGCTTCTATGTGCCAGACTCATAGACTGCCAGATTCAGTTGTCAAACGAAAAGTTGAGCTCCACGAGCTGACAAAAGCGCATTCCATCTCCTCACAAGCTGGAGCTCAATCATGCCCGTCGATATTAAGCCATATCTAGGGCTGGGATATCTATTGGATATCCGTAGATACCTATAGATGGCGCTATCTACGGAAATTAGGTATCGTATCTATATAGATATATCTATCTAGATATAGTATACTTAGTACGCCCCTATCTAGGTAGAATTAGCCTTCTTTACTATCTTTTAAAACCTATAGACTATTATAACTTATAAAAGTTATATTATATAAAGATATATACTTAAGAAAGTTATATTAAGAATATTTAAAGGCTAAGTAAACTAATCTCTTTAAAACCGTACGCTATAAATACGTTATACCTAGGTATTTATATAATTACTAATTCTTCTATTAGAAGAATAGATTACTAAGATAATATAAAGACTATAAAATCTTCTAGTCTTCTAAAGGAAAGAATATATAATCTAAATATTATATTAATATAAGAAGAGAAATAGTATCTAATACTAAGTTAGATAGATATAGCTTCTTATAATATAGATCTTTCGTTTCTTATAGAATAGATAATTATATTATATTAGAAGATAAAGTATTTAAGAGATAAAATTCGTAATATCTTTATCTTTATATATACTAAAAGGAGTATTTATATATTAAAGGACTAGTTAGAAAATATAGGTATAATATTATATTTCTATAAGGATCTAAAGATTATTAAAGAAAGAATCGATAAATTATATTAGTAGAATAATAAGAATATAACGAAAAGATCTTAATTAGAATAGCTATAGCTTTTATTTCTTCTATCCTCGCTTATTCCGAAATAGTAATTAGATATCTTTTAGATATTCTAGTATAAGGATCTTATTCTTATTAATTATTTCTAAGTCTAGAAACTCCTATAGTATAGCTTTAGGAACTTTATCTTTCTTCGTAGTATTAATATTCTAGAATAAGTAAGTAAGTATAGTAGTATATTCTACTATAAGACTATTCCGCCTTAAAGACTATATATATCTAAAAGCTAACTAGTTCCTTTCTAAAAGACTAGAAGATATATAGATAGAATAAAGCTTATATATAATCTTTTAAAGAGTTAGATATTCTTTCTATCCTATATTCTAAAGTTTATAAGGATAAACTAGTAACTATTTAATAGTTATATCTTTTAGCTATTTAGAAGAGGGAAGCTTTATATATATTCTAAGTCTAAATCTCTAATACTTATTCTTTTTAAAAAACCTATTATTATTCTCTAGTAATTATAACTATATAGAAACTATATCTATAATATCTTTATTAAGTATATTATCCCTAAGATAGAAATCCTATATCTATTTATCGATTAACTCCTATTCTTTATTAGTTACTATAAGCTTATTATCTATCTCTTTATACTTTATTTTCTCTAATAGATCTCTAAGATAGACTATTATTATTATTAGCTTTATAAATCCTTTCCTTCTTTTTACTAGAATATCTTATATAGCCTATCTATTTAGATTTATAGACTTCGGAATCTTAATATCTTATAAATAAAGTTTTATAGATCGAAAGAATAGATAGATTAAAGATAATAATCTTTACTCTTTTTTAAGTTTAATCGTTATATAAGAGATTAGTTAAAAGAGTTTATAGAGGAATTTAATCCTAGTCTAGAAATCGTTATCCTTAATCTTATTAGTAAGTTTAAGGAATAAGTCGTAGACTTCCTTATTACTAATAGAATCGTAGAATACTCGTCTTTATAAGAAGTAATTAAGAATAACTTACTTTATCTTTATAAGGAATTCTAATATTAATATTAAGTCTAGAAAGAAGAAAGTTAGTATCGCGTAATTTAATATATATATACCTATAATTTCTAAAAAGATAGAAAGCTAAGATTCTCGATTTCCGAGATTCTTAATTTTCGAGATTCTATTAGAATATATAGCCTAGTTAGTAACCTAGTAGGAGATACTAAGGTAGACTAGATTATATAATAATAATTATATTATTAAGCTAAGAAGGGCCGATAGATATAAATAGATTATAAACTATAATAGAAGCTATAAGGAATAGTAGGGACTAAAGTAGGAATAGTAAGTATATTATTATTATTTATAGGTTAGAGCTAAACCTAAAAGGTATTAGCTTAGATTAGTTATATAATTATTATTATATAATCTAGCCTATCTTAGTATCTCCTACTAGGTAACTAACTAGACTATATATTCTAATACTCCTACTTAGGATAGTTAGTCCTTAAATCTAATCTAAAGGTATAAGATTAATTAAGAATCTTAATTAGCTAATTAGATATAGTAGTCTCCTAGTTAGTATAGTATATCTAACTAGCTAGGTTTAATTCCTAGATCTAGTATAGGATATATAGAAATACTTTTAGAGAGAGTTTCTCTAGTCCCTTTTATACTACCTTTTACTCTACTTAATTACTATATAAGTTATAGTTATCTAATAAATTCCTAGAACTATAGCCCTATTTTTAGCTTAGTTAGGCTATTAGCTACTATCTCTTTTATTAGAGTATATTCTACTATAATTTTCCTTTACTATTAAAGGTTTCTAATCTTATTAAAGCTAATATTAATATATTTTAATCTCTTATAGGTATAAGTATCTTTAACTAAGGTTAAAGCTACCTAATTATCTTCTATAATCTAAATAGGCCTAATTTTATTTACTATATTAGAATTTCTTTTAATTAATAGCTAAAATAAATATTCTCTTATTAACTAAGTATAGTCTATCTTCCTTAAGAGTACTACTAAGAACTAAGATTACTTTATATATATATTTATTACTATATACTTAGCTTCTATAGTTAATATAGTAACTAACTTTTACTTTTTACTTATTTAAGAAACTAGTAACCTATAGAGAAAGAAGATACTTCTAAGGATTAAAACTCTATTAGCTTTATTTATTATATAATTAGAGTCTAAATATTCTATTAGCTTTCCTCCTCCTCTTCTAAATATTAGATCTAGGCTTAGGAATAATCTTATATATTTAGCTAGTTTTTTAAGTACTTTTAGATATCTCTTAGATAGATCTAATATATATAATCTAAGTCTCCTAAAAGTAAAAGTACTATTAGATCTTATTATAGTTATTAGCTATATCTAGATACTATTCTAACTTTAGTACTTAGTCTTATTATACCTTTCTTTATCTAAGTTAGATTTTTTTAGACTTTTATAGCTATTAAGTAGTAATAAAGTTAAATAAGCTATTTCTTTAGTTATTTTAAACTTTATAAGGTTTTCTTAGATATAGTATTCTTAGTTTAGCTTTAGAGTACTATTCTTTCTATTTCTAGTAAGCTTTATTCTAAGAATTTTAGTTAGTTTACCTAGATCTTTAATTTTAAATATCTTACTTAGTTCCTTTTTAAACTAAAGAATATCTTCTAGCTTTAGTACTATAATAGGAATATTATTTATATAAGTTAGAACTATTAAGTTCCTTCCTTTATAGATAAGTAAATATAGATCTACCTCTAACTAGTAGAATTCTATTTTCTCTAGCTTTAAGATATATAGCTTATTTTAGTCTCTTACTACTTATTTTAGGCTATATAAGCTCCTTAGAATTTTTAGGGCTATATCTTTTAGAATTTCTATTCCTAGTAGGGGAATTATAAAGATATCTTCTTATAGAATACTCTTAGTAAATATATTATTTATATCTATTTAGTATAGTTCTAGATCTTTCTTATATATAGTAGCTATAAATACCTTAAGTATATTATATCTAACTATTAGTATAAATATCTCTTAGAAATCTATTCTAAACTTCTAAGAAAACCCTTTTATAATTAGTCTT
This sequence comes from Pseudocercospora fuligena, assembly GCA_014298035.1. NCBI lineage: Eukaryota > Fungi > Ascomycota > Dothideomycetes > Mycosphaerellales > Mycosphaerellaceae > Pseudocercospora > Pseudocercospora fuligena. The sequence goes on along the minus strand of JABCIY010000153.1, from coordinate 107,645 downwards.
ACTTTAAACTTATTAATTACTTTATTAATTAGTCTCTTTATATTAAATACCTATTTTAAAGTAACTAGGTTTACTCCTTTTAGTAAGACTACCTAATCTTAAGTATAATTACTCTTAAGTATAATTAGTTCTTTCTAGATTACCTCTTCTTATATATAACCTTATTTTAGATCTTATATTATCTTTTAGTAGGTTCTTAGAATTAGAACCTCTTATCTTTATATAATCCCTAGTATAAAAGTAGGGAATATAATCTTATAAATATACTCTAGAAGTTTATTTATCTAATCTATACTTAGATCTAGATTTTTTATTAAATAAATAAAGGCTCTATAATATTTAGCTTTAAGGAAATTATTATCTTCTAATTCTTTTAGTCTCTTCTATATAGTTAATTTTATAATTATACTATAAACTCTTTCTTCTTTTAATCCTTTATTAGAGATTAATCTTCTTTTCTTTAAATTCCCTTTCTAAGTATAGATATTCTAGTTATCTTATTAAGGTTCCTCTTAGCTCTAATTTAGAGCCTACTATTTATAATTTTCTTTTTCTTCTTCTAGATTATCTATTACCTAATATTAGTCCTTATCCTTTAGTAGTAGAGATAGCTAAGCTTATAGTAGTTTTAGATCTAGTTTCTCCTTTCTTACTAGCCTACTAACTAGGTTTCTAACTAGAGCTTAGCTTAGCTAGTTAAGTCTAGGAATATTTAAAGTTATATCCTCTCCTTTCTTATTCTTAAACTAGATAGTATTATTATAAGCTCTTATAGTCTTTATATTAGGCTTCTAGAATAGCTATATTTTAGATATATTAGGTATATAGCTAATAAATATAGTATCTTTCCTTCTATTTATTAGCTTATTTAATCTTATCCTAACTAGCTAAGATTTAGTATCTATATATATAACTACTTTATATCCCTAAACCTTAAAGTATAATATAGAAGATCTCTTTCTAGTAAAAGCTTTATTAAATAAAACTTTTAACTTATTAATATTTAGCCTATTTAGAAGGGTATTTCTTATAATAGTATAGGTATTTAATACTTTTAGCTAGAATTTAACTAGTATATTTAACTCTTTAAGTATTATCCTAATATATTCCTTAGATATTTAGATAGATCTTTCTATAACTTTATTTTAGATTAAGTTATATACCTTAATTATATAGTAGAAGATTCTAGATTTCTTCTCCTACTACTTAAGTAATATAAGTAATTCTCTTACTCTATTATTTCTTACTATCTAAAGCTAATTCCCTAATTATAGTTTAGCTTTTCTTTTCTATTCCTATAGTATATCTACTATATCTTCTCTTAACTTTAATAGGAATACCTACTTCTTTCTAGAAAATTTATTAATAATCTTAAGCTACTATTTAAAACCTAGCCTTAAGATAGATAAAGATCTTCTTTAGTTTAAAAAGGAACTAAGTAAGATATTTAAAATTAAAGATCTAGGTAAACTAACTAAAATTCTTAGAATAAAGCTTACTAGAAATAGGAAGAATAGTACTCTAAAGCTAAACTAAGAATATTATATCTAAGAAAACCTTATAAAGTTTAGAATAACTAAAGAAATAGCTTATCTAACTTTATTACTACTTAATAGCTATAAGAGTCTAAAAAAGTCTAACTTAGATAAAGAAAGGTATAATAAGACTAAGTACTAAAGTTAGAATAGTACCTAGATATAGCTAATAACTATAATAAGATCTAATATTACTTTTACTTTTAGGAGACTTAGATTATATATATTAGATCTATCTAAGAGATATCTAAAAGTACTTAAAAAACTAGCTAAATATATAAGATTATTCCTAAGCCTAGATCTAATATTTAGAAGAAAAAGAGGAAAGCTAATAGAATATTTCGACTCTAATTATATAATAGATAAAGCTAATAGAGTTTTAATCTTTAGAAGTATCTTCTTTCTCTATAGGTTACTAGTTTCTTAAATAAGTAAAAAGTAAAAGTTAGTTACTATATTAACTATAGAAGCTAAGTATATAGTAATAAATATATATATAAAGTAATCTTAGTTCTTAGTAGTACTCCTAAGGGAGATAGACTATACTTAGTTAATAAGAGAATATTTATTTTAGCTACTAATTAAAAGAAATTCTAATATAGTAAATAAAATTAGGCCTATTTAGATTATAGAAGATAATTAGATAGCTTTAACCTTAGTTAAAGATACTTATACCTATAAGAGATTAAAATATATTAATATTAGCTTTAATAAGATTAGAAACCTTTAATAGTAAAGGAAAATTATAGTAGAATATACTCTAATAAAAGAGATAGTAGCTAATAGCCTAACTAAGCTAAAAATAGGGCTATAGTTCTAGGAATTTATTAGATAACTATAACTTATATAGTAATTAAGTAGAGTAAAAGGTAGTATAAAAGGGACTAGAGAAACTCTCTCTAAAAGTATTTCTATATATCCTATACTAGATCTAGGAATTAAACCTAGCTAGTTAGATATACTATACTAACTAGGAGACTACTATATCTAATTAGCTAATTAAGATTCTTAATTAATCTTATACCTTTAGATTAGATTTAAGGACTAACTATCCTAAGTAGGAGTATTAGAATATATAGTCTAGTTAGTTATCTAGTAGGAGATACTAAGATAGGCTAGATTATATAATAATAATTATATAACTAATCTAAGCTAATATCTTTTAGGTTTAGCTCTAACCTATAGATAATAATATACTTACTATTTCTACTTTAGCCCCTACTATTCCTTATAGCTTCTATTATAGTTTATAATCTATTTATATCTATTAGCCCTTCTTAGCTTAATAGTAGATATAGAATATAGATACGAAATATAACTAGGACGTAATAGAAATATACGGATATAAAGCTTAAAATAAAGTATATAGAATTATTAAAGCGAATATAAATTTTAAGTACTTTATAAAGAGGACGTATCTAAATATTAATAGACTCTAATATCGCGATCTAGGCGCTCTAGCGCTTCGACTTCCTCTTCTATAGCTTCGCTCTCTAAGACTAGCGAAGCGAACTAATTATCTATTAGAGATTAGCGATTATCGATCGTAGTTCTAAAATAGTATCGTAATTTTCCTAAAGCTCTTTAAATAAGCTTTCTAAGTACTCGTTAAATATATAATCGACCTCCTCTATTTCCTACTATATAGTCTCGTACTATCTTTAAAGAACGTAATAGTTCCTTTATAGAGAATATAATAATTACTAAGCGAAGTCTACTTTCTCGCTATTAGAAGTACTAGCTAATATAATTACTATAGTAGATAAGATATTTATAGTCTTTACTAAATCTATTTCGACTATACTATATCTAGCTTAGAAGAAAGCTATTTCTCTCTTAAGCTAAGTATATCGACTTATAGTCTTATTATAGCGAAGTAGCTATAACTAGAAAGTACTTAAGATAGCGCCTTATACTTCTCTCTCTTATAGATCCTAGATCGTATTTCGTATAAGGTTTTATAGTAGCTATAAGTCGCTATTAGCGCTAATTATAGTAGTAGAGGATTACTATACGTTCTCGCTAATCTAAGATATTTTTACTTATATATTAAATTTTAAATTTCTATAGAAGGCTCTTTTCGTTATATAGCGAAGGCTTTAAAGTCTAGATATATAAGTATATAATATAGTAGTAAGAGTAAGTAGGCGCGTAGTAGCTAGGCTAAAAATAGCTTATATATAAGGCTACGTTACGCCGGCTCTAGCGCGCGGCTAGAATATATCTAGATTAGTAGTAATAGAGAGATCTATAGTAGCGTATATATATAGAAGATCTACTATTCTTATACTAGTAAGGATATAATATTCTAATAAACCGCTCGATATAAATACGCTACTATATAATAGCTAAAGTAGGCTATCTAGCTAAACTTTAAAGAAAATAGAGATAGTAACTTCTAGAGAGTAGCTCGATTACTTACTTAATATCGACTAGTTAGATATATAGGAGATTAATTATTTAGAATTTATATAAAGTATATAGGAAGTATAGATAGATCCTACTCCTAAGATACGACCGCCTTCTTAGTAGTCTTACGTCTATAGTTATTAAGGTTAGATAGACGCTCTTAAGGCCTACGTTAATTAGTAAGCTAAGAAGTAGTATTTTTATCTAATACTAATAGTCTATATAGTCTTAAGAGTAATCTCTAATATCTTACGTCTCTTATTTAGAACCTAGACTTATAAGTCTCGTATAATATACGGTATACTAGTAGCTAACCTATCTTAAAGTTATATAGTAAATATTAAAGTTAATTAGCGGTCGTTAAAGGAGTAGGTAAGTAAGGTATTAAGTTATATTAATTCTATATAGTCTAGTAATAGTCGATTATTACTAGTCTAAAGACTACTAGAGGAGAGTATAGAAAAGTAGAAATAATATAATCTTAGCTATAATAACTATATTATTCTTATTATATACTAAAAGTACGAAATCGAGCGGTAAGTCTCTAGTACTCTCTAGTATATCTTAGACTAGCTAAAGATAGCGAGCGCTCTATATCTCGTAATCTTTATAGCTATAATTATAGAGAGATAGGCGAATATCTAATAAGCTCTTTAAATCCCGGTACGTTTCTAATCTAAGCCTATTACGGCTTAGTTATTCGCCTAGAAAGCCTCTATATAGCTAGAATCTTACTATATCGTATATATAGCTTTAGTAAGACTCGTAAGGAGTATAGTAATTTATAGCTAGCGGCTAAGTAAGCTAGTATCTCGATAATATAAGGAGTATTATACCTTACTAAGTATAATTATATATATCGACCCTAAAGAGTAAGAGTTAATCTAAATATAGCTACGTATATATATCCTTAGGAATAGAAGATAAGTAATTTTAGCGAGTTATAGAATTAATAGTAAAGGACGTAGATAAAGATATAGTCTTTAAAGTCGTATAGAATATCTAGCTTATACTATATAGGTAGTCTATAAGTAGATAAAATAGGATATTACGCGAACTATATCTATAGTACTATAATAAGGATATAAGGAAAGTTAGCTATAATTTATCTTATAATATATTTTTACTTAGTACGGATTCTATTCTTAGACTACTAGGATCCCCTTCCTAGTAGCGTCTATATATTCGGAATCGTAGTATATAGAAAGATAACTCTATACTACTAAGTCGATATAAGCCTATTAAGTCTATAGTAAAGTCTATTAATAATATCTATAACTATAGTATTCTAGTCGATATTTAAGGATATCTATATCGTATACTTTACGTCTAAGTAGATCTTCTAGGACGCTATTATAGATTTAATCGAGTATCTTTATAGAAAGAAGAGAGATATCGAATCGGTATTCTAGTATAGATCTATTATAGCGAATCGATTTAACCTATTTTACTTTAATAGTAAGATATAGAAATAGGAATTAATAGTAGTATAGATTCGTAACTAGTCGCTAGATCTATTCTTAGGCTAGCTAAGATTATATAAAGTCGTCCTAACTATTATTTTAAAGATCTATAGTATCTCTAACTACTTACTATATAGAACTTACTTTAGCTATAGTACTAACCTCTTAAGTCTTTACTTATCGCGCCGGATATACGATCGCGTACGCGATACTTAGAAGTAATATAAGAAGACTAAGAGGGACTTAAGAAGATAGTATAATCTTATAGACTTAGTATAATATTATATAATTAATCTATTTCTCGTCCTCTACCTCTATACTTTATAGCGATATATTATAGATAGTCTATTACTTAATCGTATATAAACCTATTCTCGCTCCCTTCGACTAGTAGGTTCTACTTATATAAATTTAAGATAATATCTTTCGCTTATATAGGAACGCCGCTCTAAGACTCTTCTTTAAAGATTATATTAAGCTAGAACTTCGATCGTTTCGTACTCTTCTACCGATATTCTTTTTAAGAAGATTCTTATCTAGATATTAGCTATATCCTTCTATATATAACGCCGCCGCTTACGTAAGCTATATCGATATAGCGACTAATCGCTACTTAGCTAGATAGAAGAGATAGAAACTAGTTTAGGAATATTATTTTTAGATATCTACTACTACTATATAGATATAGTTAATATTATAATTAGTATATATCGATATAGATATTAGTCCCTTTAGGGCGAAGAAGCTAACCTAAGGTCGAAATAGCTACTAGTATATACTAGAGAAGAATAAATAGTAAGCTTAAATTAAAGTAGTAGAGGACTTTAAGGCGTCCTAAGATAAGACTAAGGCGATTAGTAGAGTTCTACTATACTTCTCGTATTTAGATTTAGAGAAGGTATTATAGTACGGATATTTAGTCGTATCCTTATATCTTAAGTATTATAATTAATATATAAATTTATCCTTTAATAAAGATATTCCTATACGTCTTATACTCTATTATAGAACTTAGAATATTATACTCGGCGTATAAGAGAGTACTAATCTATATAAGAAGTTCTAGCTTTAGCGCTTACTATTATCTTTATTACTAGTATTAACCGGGCTTTTTTCGTACTTATTACTAGTAAAAATAAAGTTTCTACTAGTAGCTAGTAATATACTATATACCTAGACTATAGATACTTAAAATAGAGCTAGCCTTATATCTACGATATACTAGATACCTAAGTACGATATTAACCTCTAAGTATATATAGTTCTTTATATAGCTTAAATTCTAGACGGAGATAATTAATAAAGAAGAATATCCTATATTTTCTTATATTAGGTAATTTACTACTAACTAGTAGATACTAACTAATATACTAGTATATATTAAGAATAAAGCTAGACTAAGAGCTATTAAAAAGGCTCGAAATTTCTTAGTCGATATATATACTACCGCTAGATTAGAAGCTATAGTACTATATATATTTACGATTTCGCTACTATCCTTTATAAAGATACCGAAGCGTAAATAGGAGATAGAGCTAGTATCTTCTCTATAGAGTTAGTAGTATATATTATACTAGAGTAACGCCCTTATAGCTTATATAGTTACTTTAGATAAGTAGTTAAATATAAGCTAAATAGTCGTCTAATTTACTAGCTAGAGTCTAGAAGGAAAGAAGTACTAAGGAATATACTAAGCTAAGTAGTATACGCCTTCTAACTAGGAAATTTATATAGATAAATAGTAGAGTAAGCCTATACTTAGTCCTTATATATCGCCTATTTACTAATCTTATACTCTTAGAAAATTTCGATATAATTAATAGTCTAGCTAGAAAACCTACTAAGTCGACTAGCCTAGTATATAATATAGTATATAGCGATAAGCTCGAATATATTATATTACTATCTAAAGACGTATTAATCTCTTTACTAGAAGTATAGCTAGATATATATCCGGAACTATAGCTAGAGAAAAGGATACTAGAGACCGCTATTATACTCGATATAAATTTAAAGGAAGTACTTAAGTTATAGATATACTAGTATCCGAATAATTAACTTACGCGAGTAATGTTTCTAAATAGCGTCTACTTAGACGTATTTCTATATATTATAAGAGATAGTAGTTCGCTATCCGGCCCCCTATAATTACTAATAACGCTAAAAGAGCGTATATTAGATATTATAATAGTAAGACCGCTATAGGAGTTAATAGTATTATTTACTATACGTTATATAATTAGTCTTAGGATATAATACTCTAATTACCGCTATCTATTAGGAGCTAAGCTAGTCTTATATTCTACTAGATAGTTCTAGAGATTAATAAATAAATATTATAAATAAAACTATAAGGTAGATTATAGATCGTATATATAAGAGTAGATAGTAATACTATAGGGTTAAGAGTATATCTCGAAAACTAGATACTTTAGTTAGCTATCCTTAGACTATTATTTCGATAATACTATACTAAAGATAGTACTAGACTAGTATAGTACTCGCGATAGTAGCGGCTAGTATTAACCTTCTATATACCTAAAAATATTAGTAATCGACTTTAATTTATAGATATATCGCGCTCGAAATAATCCTAGCTAATAATAAAGTAAACTACTAGATCTACTTACGATCTTTTATATACTTTAGTATTTCCTACCTATAGTCGACTATATATATTACTATTATCTCTAGTCTTTTAACTACTTTAGTAGCGCTACCTATACTCGTATAGGCTAAGGAATAGTACTATAGAATCTCTCTATACGTTAATACTAATACTCTTAATAAGACTTCTATTCTATTTCTAGCTCTAGTCGAGATTAATAAATTAACTAGCCTTTATAGTATCTTAGCTATAACTCCTACCTTCGATACTAAGATATATATTAATATCGATCTAGATAGTATAGAATACTATATATATATAGATCTTAAAGATCTTTATCTAGTAAGTACGCCTTTTAGGAATAGAAAGCCTATATTATTAGCTACGAATATAGTTAAAGTTAGTAGTATTCTCTACTATATAGCTCGAACTAATATATAGAATTAGTATATTAAAAAGCGATCTATACTATAAGAGGAATTATAAATACCGATTTATATATATTAAACTTTATCTAAGCCTTCTTCGGTATAAGGAATTTCTCTCGGTCTTCTCTATCTTCTAATTTCTTATACTTAAGCTAGTATATTTTTTACTTACGAAAGTTATTAATCTTAGGGCTATAGCTACTATATAAGAACCCTAAGCGCTTATACTCCTAATATATCGGATAAGTCTCGTTATACTTCTTTCTATATATATAGTATATTCGATATCCGTTTTATAATCTATAATATTTTCTATTAACTCGTTCCGAGATATTAGATCGCGTAGATCTATTACCGATATATTTACTAATATATTTTACTCGCGTTATAGCCTACGGCTATATTTAGCTTACGATAGGCCCTAACTTTAATAAATTATTATTATTAAAGCTACTATTAGGCTATAATAGCCGTAGTATATCTCGTAAGTAGTTTAGTTAGATTAGTAGTTTCGAGAATAGATCGTTCTAGTCTTCTACTAAGACCTTCGAATCTTACTAGACTAAATTATACCCTTATAAACTATTATCGGAAGAACTAGAGCTATCTAGAGTATTTAGATAGTAAAAGTTATCTATAGAACTATCTAGCGGTTTATAGAGTCGAGCTATATTTCCTTCCTCTTATCTAGATATAGGTACTATACTATATTTAGATTAAATCGAATTAATAAGTCTTATAACTTTACCTCTTATACTAGCTTCTATTAGAATACTAGTAGCCTTACTATAAATAGTTATAGTAAGCGTATAACGCCTAATATCTTAGTATTAACGTTTCTAAGCGCTCTAAAGCTCGAATCTAGAGTCCTAGTCTAAAAATATATAGAAGTATCCGTACTTAGTCGATCGTATCTTATAGATATAGCCTATACTATTAAGGAAAGTAAATATATAGATTTAACCTATTTGTTTCTATCTACTATATTTATTTACTCTATCGAATATCGAGTATAGAGAATATATTATCCTAATACTATATAGTTATTAATACTTTCCCTTCTATAGTATATTAATAGCTAATAGATCCTTACGTATAGCTTTTTCTTATAGATAGAATCGTTTTATATCCTAGTCTCTACTATCTTATAGTATACTTACGGTTATAGCGTTCCTAGACCTATCTCCGCTTATTACCTAGTCTACTCTATATTCCCTTCTCCCTATATCTAGAGAGCTTTATAGATAGAGACGGATTAAGTCGTAGTACGCGCGAAGTAACGGAAATAATAGTCTTTTTCTCCTCTTTCTCGATAGTAGATATTATAGTATTGCTATAGAGTAGAGACTAAAAGTTACGTTAAGCTTAGAGCTAATAGGGATTTAAAAGGGCTCTACTAGTTAATAAAATTAGATCGTTAGTATATCCTCTTTAATTCTACTACTCCTACTACTATAGCGATATTTCGTATATTAGCTAGCCGAACTTAGTAGATAGATAGTTATAGAAGTCTAACTAAAAGCTTATAATATACGAGTTCTAATCCTACTCTTCTATTAGATACTAATTAGAGATAGTTAGGTATATTTTCGTAGAGATATCGAGAAGGGTATTATATAACGTCTCGGAGTACTTTATATTAGAGACGTCTATATTAAGCCGCTAGATATTACTTTCCTTTTTAATAGAGCCTCCTAAGCTATAAGCGCCTATATAGTACTAAATTATATTAGTATAGATAAGCTTCTAATTAGAGTTAAGCCGGAAGCGCTTTACGTACGCGCCGGCTAAACTTCTATATACTATATAACTCGCGAGATCCGCTTATAGCTATACTAGAGATCTTAGCGTACCTCTATATCTAGACTAGTATAGTATTAGAATAAAGTCCTACTTACGATACGATCTAGCTATCTAGAACGAGAACTAGAAGTATTAGTTAAAATAGAAGAATCTAAGTAGAATCCCTTATATATTCTAAAGTTAGTACTACCGATAGGAGTCTCTACTATTTAATCTTCGAAGAATAATTAAGAAGAAAAATTTAGATATTAATATATTCTCTAAGAAGAGCCTTACTATACTTTAGCTAGTCGACTTTATATCTCGCGCGATCGAGTAATTATATAAGGAGCCTAATAGTAGCTAGGGTCGATAGTTATATTACGATACTTTTATAGAAGCTTATAAAGCCTATTACTATTACGGCCTTAAATTCTTATACGATAACTTTAATAATTATATATACGTACTTCTTAATATAGTCGCGAGATCCGTAGAAATTAGAGACTATAGTACTATAGAAGGGATTATAAGAAATACGATACGTTACTTCTATAAAGCGTATTAGATTAAAATTCTAGTAAGGTATATAATATCTTTTATAATCTAGAGCTATAAGTATCTCGCTCTCTTAGTATAGTACGTTCTAATTAGTATACGATCTTTAAACGAAATTACCTCGATATATAATAGTATATAAGAGATAATAGATCTATAATTTTAAATAAAAGGGCTAGGTAGATTATAAGATATCTTTATCGTCCGTATAACTAACTTAACTAATTATCTAGTATCTACTAACTCGAGATAATCGTACTATTCTAAGTATTAGAAAAGTCGTTTCTTTTATTAGGTTAACGACTTACTTTTAATACTTATTAGAGTTGCCTACTCTATACTACTTCGAAGAACGTCTAGGTACTACTCTTAAGAGTAGTCCTATTAGACTTAACTTTAGAAGGATACTATAAAGTAAGGAAGATCTCTACTATAGCCCTAGTATTATCTATCTCTCGTCGTTTAGTATCTAGAATACTCTTCCTAATATTAGCTATAGAATATATAAGTAAGTAACGTTTTATTTTACTCGCTCTACTTACTAAGCTTAATAACTCCTATACGACTAAGGAGGATATTAGATATTATAAGATTATTATAAAAGATAGAAAGAATATTATAGAGATAGCTAAGCCTATATAATATCTATATTAGAAGTTAGATACTTAGTTATTATAGAAGAGAGCGGACGTACCTATTATAGTATTATAGCTATCTATACGTCCTTAAAGGAGCTATTAATAGACTATAGATCGACGTCTAGTATTAGAATTTATTCTAGAGATATATCTATCTTCTTATAAATAAAAGCGATTATATCCTTATAATCGAATACTTAATATAGAGTAATAATATAGTTATAGATAGGCTTAATAATCGTTTTAGTAGTATTATTCGTTAGCGAAGGTCCTTTCTTAATAATATATAGTATATCTCGCTTTTTAGACTAAAGTTATCTCTTATAACTTAAGCTTATAGCTCCCTTATTACTTCCTTAATTACTTATATATTTAATACCTTCGTAAATCTCTTAAAGAGGCTTCCGAAGTAGATATAGCCTATAGTTAAGGACCGCTCGGATAGATACTAAGAAGCTATTATAGACCGATCGTATTTTAAAGGATAATCTAGCTAGATCCTTAGTATCTATCTTACGTTTTAAGTCTATTAATAAAGGCTCTATAATAGTAGCGTTAATTACTTTTATATAACTATTACCTAGAAAAATAGTTCCTTATCTAGTAATTAAAATTATTTCGCGTTAAAAATAGAAGTAGCTTAGATCTAAGAGTATAGAACTTCTTTACTTAAGGCGTTATATATCTTTAAAGGGCTTAAAATAGATCTAGAGATCCTAGGATCCTATAGTAATTTAGCCGATATATATTTATTAAATACTACTATATTACTACTAGTATCTAGATAAAAATAAATTCCTCTATTATAAGTAAAATACTTCTTACTAGCTTCGTACGACTTAGCTTATCTTATAGCTAGATAGAACGCTTAAATAAAGTAATAGATAGTCTACTACTTTTAAGTACTTCTAGATATCCCTAAGCTAATAGTATTAGTTACCCTTCTCGAGGAAATAATACGTACTAATCTATAGTAGTCCTATATATAGCGTAAGATTTTAATAACTAAGCTATAATATATATACTTCTACCTAATAGTCGAGCTAAGGTCCTAACTATAGATAGTATCTATAGTCCTTTATAGAGCTTTTAATAGTAATCTATAGGATCTCTATATCTCGATATTCTAATAAGTTATTAACCCTTAATCCGTTAAAGACGCCTATAACCGTCTAGTAGATAATAAATAGGATAAGTTTAAGCTAGCTTAGATTAATTCTAATCTAATATCGGTATAGGAATACTCTCGAGTATACTAGATATCTAAAGAATCTATAGCTAATAATTCGGTAGAAGATATAAAGAATCGATCGACTACTATAAAAGTAGAAATTAAGACCTAGTATATCTAATAGATATATTATAAAAATCTAATAAAGCTCTATATTTAATCGGCGAGATATAGCTAAGATAGTAGTATAAATAGACGTTTAGTAGTATTCTACTTATATTATAACAGGGCCTAGAATACTATTTTAAGCCGGCGCTTAAGCTAGCGCTAGGAAGCGGCGTCTAGTACTCCGCGTCTATAACTAGTATATATACTATCTAGTAGATAATATTTTCTTTATTCGAAATCCTATAGTATTATATAAAATTAAAGAATAGTTCTATAAAACTAGGATAAGGATCTTTAGTACTATATAAAGAGCTAGTAATAGATATAAAGCTAATATCTAGGTTTATATTATTCGAGATAAGTATTAGTACTCTTATAGAAGTATTAATAGCTAGATAAATATACTCTTCTATCCGATTAGAGTAAAGCTAATAGATAATAGAAGACTAAGAGGTACTAGAGAGTCCTATCGAGTATAACTAAGCTCGAGGAGTCGTAGCCTACTATATCGCCTCTTAAGGCCTCTATTCTAATATAAGAGATATTCTTAAGGCTATATAGCGAATAGAGTTAGAGTTAGAATATAGCTCTACCTAATTTATCTATAGTATAGTATAATTATATAGATAATAAGAATTCTAATATCTAAAGTAAAGAGATTTCTAAGATAGTTATAATTCCTATATAAAGACTCTATTCTATCCGTTTACTTCTAGATCTCTAATACGAAGGACGGAGCTAACTCTAAGAGAAAGGCTAATAGAAGCGTTAGTTAAGCGGATATCGTAGGATAGTCTTCTTACCTTCTTTATCTAAACCTATATACGTCTAGCTTTTAAAAGAATAATACGAGTCTCTATCGCTTAAATATAATATAGGGATAACGCTATATAGTAAGTTAATTAGGGAAGAGCTTATAGATATAAAGAAGTACTTACCTTCGCGAACTTTATATATTTAAGTATTCGTAATTATCCCTAGTTATAACTTTACTATACCTTATATTCGATTTAAGTAAGACCTTTACTTTAGTAACCTATCTATTCCTCTAATTACGAATACTATTCTTCGCTATAGTTATAAGTATAATTATATAAGACTTATATCCGCCGTCGCGAAGTAGCGAATATTTTAAAGGATTACTAGTATAAGATATATAGTAGGTACTATAAGAGTAATAATTTAAAGGCCGATAAAGCCTATATATAGATATATAGCCTATCTAAGGTACTTAGCGGCTACTACGCGCTTACGAGTAGTACTCTAGTACTACTAGTATATTACTTATTTACTTTTCGATCTAATCTTCTAACGTCGCTATAAGTTATCCGATAACTTCTTATTTAGTATTACTTATAGCTTACGAGCGAGCTCGAGCTTTATAATTAAAGATCGCTATCTTAAGCTATTATATCGCGCCGTTTAATATCTCGGCCTCGTCTTTTAATATAGCGGTAATTAGATCGTTATAATAGTTAGTAGTATAGTTTAAAGTATTATCTACGAAGCTTTATAGCTATAAACGTATAAGAGTATAGATAGTATATAAGTCTTCTCTAGTTAGAATACTTAAACTATCGATCTAGCTAGATAATAAGGATATACTAGTATATACTAAGCTACCTTAGCTATTAGAGGAGCTACTAATAGTCTCTAGCGACGGGTTCTAGAGCTTCCTCTAGAGAGATAGAAACGGAGTTAGTAGTCTATAACTTAGATTTATATATAGTTAAGGCCTCTTTCTTACTTCTAGTAATAAGGCTAGGTTTATACGTCCTAAGTATATAATTAGTTCTATAGCCTTCCTATCTTAACCTACTTACTCTTTAATAATAATAACGAGTTACTATAGTCCGACGTAATAGTCGTTAGTTTCTTAAAGATCTTTACTAAGCTCGACCGAGGCCTAGAGGGATCTATATAGTACGATACGGATATAATAGTAATACTATTAATAGGCTCTAGGCCCTCTAGAGCTAGCTCTAGAGTAGTAGATTTATAGTCCTAACCTAGGGCTAAGAACTTATCTATAGCTTACTCGGATAGCTCGGTATTAGTAGATATAGTATAATAAAGTAAATAGTATAATTATAAGGAGTAATAAGTTATAGCTATAGTAATAAACTATAAGCTTAATATATAGCTATCCTTCGCTATAGACGAGATACTATCCGAGCTAGCTTACGCCTACTAGAGTATATATATAGATCGCCTAATACGATATATAGTTCGCTAATTTTAGAAGGGGGGCTACTACGATAGCGATCGAGTAATTTATAGTAATAAGTATATATATATATATAAGGTATAGCTACGAAGATTAAGAATATAGTCGAGTATCGACCGAGTAAGAATTACTATATTAGGACTAGTATATAGTTTCCTACTTCTACGCTTAAACTCTAAAGTATACTTAAATAGTTTAGGGCGCTTCTCCTACGTTACTATAATAGTATATATCGGCTAGATAGTAACGATACTTTATTAGATAGTCCTTATATATCTACTACTTCTTTCTATTTCTCTCTATAAATTTCCCTCTCGAAGTCCGCTACTATTAATATACTTAGTAGCGGATAGCTTTATTACTAGTCTTTCTTAGTAGGGGCCTTAGAGAATAAGGGTACTTATATATAATCTACTCTTATAAGGATAGCTATCTATAGTACTTATAGAAGCTATAAACGTATAATTAACTATTAAAAAGTATAGTAATATAGATCTACGCCTTATAATAAGTCGCTATCTTATAAGCTTTTTTCTTAAGGATTTAGTTATACTTATAGAAGCTATCCTTTCTAGTACTTAAGAACGGTTTTTTCGCTATAGTAAGTTATATAGTATAGCTTAAATCGTAGGATATATATTAAGTATTAATCCTCTAATAATAAACCTAGCGCTTAGGTTTAGTACCGCCTCGGCGCTATTTTATATATTATAGTATAATATATTAGGAAACTAGGATCCCCTTTATTATATCTAGAATCGTATTTAGGAGTTAAAAGGCGAGCTTTCCTACTATTAGTTACTAGAGTTATTTAGTATATCTCGAGTACCTTAGAATAGCTATAGCTTTATAGTATTAATCTAGAGAAGATATCGTTAACTTTAATACTACTAAGATCGAGACGTCTTCCTTTACTATAATATCTTACGAGTCTAAGGATAGTTCGCCTCTTAGTATCTCGGAGCTTCCTACTATTATATATAATATATTTTCGGATATAGATATAGAAGCTTATAAGTCTTAATTTAATAATAAACCGCTATTAAGCGATCTAACGACTATCGAATCCCTAATATATATCTATAAGGCCTCTATTCTATACTTACTATCTATTATTACGCTCCTACTATATATAGTACTATCGATAGTATAGTATATATAAGTAGCTATAGCTATAGTCTCTAGAATAGCTAGGCTAAAAGAAGAGCCTTATTATATCTTCGGCTATCTAATTTAGTATATAGTATCTATAATATCGTTAATTTAGTTACTAACTCGGCGTCCTAGTAGTATTATAATATAATATATAGTATTATAACTCTAGACGATAGACTTAATACCGGATATATCTCGAAGCTACTTCTTACTCCTAGATATATATAGCTTTTCGCGATAGTCGAAAGGAGTACTTAGGATATATAATATTATATCTAGATAGATAGTCTTAGAATACTATCTAATATATAAGCGACTAGATAAATAGTATTAATTTAATAGGATAGCCCTACTTTAATATATAAAAGATATCGAGTATAGTAAATATAAGTAGATAGTAGATATAGTACGACTCTAAGCTCTATAACCGTACTAGAACCGTACTAAGACTTTAATAGATAGTTCGTAGATTTATAATAGCGAGATAGAGTAGGGATAGAATCTATAAAGAGTAGATAAAATTAGTTATAATAGAAGAAGATAGCTTAGAAGATAATTAGGACTTTTAGCTATATATATAGAAATTTTAAGAGATTAGATATATATAGAATAGGAAGTTATACGCTTTAGGATCTAATATTAAAATATATAAATATCGTATAAAACTACTAATCTAACTATAATTCCTTCTATATTATAAATATTATTCTATACTCTATATATATATTATAATAAGCTTCTATATTACTTATATTCTAGAATCTATACTATAAAGCCTCTAGAGTCTAACGAGAAGAGTTTAGAATATTATACTATATTATAAGTAGGGTCGAAATAGTACTAGAGTAGTTAGTAGTACTACGGGATATACGTATCGTAGAGGTTAGGCTTATATAATATAATCGTCTATAACTTCGCCTCCTATTATATCCGTAATCTAGATTACTACTACCTAATATTATTAGTCGTCTAGATAATATTTTATAAAAGCTCGAGTAACGACTTATATTAGATCTTCGTCTATTCGATAGTAGAAATATACTATCTAATCTTTATCTATATCGACTAAGATCTCGAAGTAGAACGATCGTTAGTCGTATATTTTAAGTATAATAGTAAAAGTATAATACTATACTTATAAGTTCGAAGAAGGAAGACTAAAGCGATCTTAAGCGATATTAAGTAGGGACTCTATATCCGGAATATTAATATATCTTATCTAGATATAATAAGCGCTAGGTTTTAATATTAGGGCGCTTAAAAAGAGCTAAAATAGTCCTCCGCCTTAGCGCCTATTATAGATTATACCGCTAATATAGCTTCTATACCGTATTATAATCTCTTTAGTACTAGATACTAATATACGATCGTAACGCTATACGAGCTTATAAATAGACTATATCCTATATTCGGTAAGTCTTATATTCTTAATCTACTAATCTACTAATCTATATATCTAAGCTAAAGTATCTACTTATTAATATAAGGACTTAATATAATTATTCCTTATTAAGCTCTCTTAACTATTATATATATATAGATTATATAGAGCTATACTAGCTCGTAATCTTTCGGCTATACGTTAGAAGTATAGCTCTAGTCCTATATCTAGTATAGACTATATAGCTTATTAGAGATAGTATTAGATAGAATAGTTATTATAGCCTTATACTAACGGTTTAGATCTTATATAGGATTACTTATATCTAGACTAGGAAATCTCCGAGCTCGATCGACCTCGATATTACTCGTCCTACTTAGCTAATCGGTATACTAGTAGTAACGGCTATCGTCGAATACTTCTCGGTATAGAAGCCGATCTCTATAATCTTCTCTATCTCTAGCTTCTATCTATATCTTATATATATCTCTTTATATATAAAAGCCGACTATAAGCTACCTTTCCGTAATTATACTAAGCTAAGACTAATTAAGTTATAGCCGCTATAATAAAGTAACGTTAGACTTAGGAGGCTTAGAAGAGATATAGAGTAGAACTACTCTCGTAATATTCTACTTTAGCTATATAAGATCGATACTATTAATAATACTTAAAGTTCTCTATCTCTTCTTCTACTTTCTATCTATAATAATAATACTTAAAGTCTTTCGATTCCTAACGAGAAGTAGCGTAATATATAGAAGAGGCCTATAAATATAATCTCGTATAGGATTAGCTTTTACTACTCGATAGAAGTTCTACTATTCTATAAACTATAATATAGACTAAGGGAATCCGCTTATATAGTACTAACTCCTATACCTAATATTTAAAGTAATATTTACCTTCTCGTTTAGATAACGGATATTAAAAGTAACTCGTTTACTAAATTTACTATAGCGAACGTAAATATCGCGCTTACTATAAATACTACTAAGAAACTCTTTATCTTTAGATAGCTCTATAATCTTATCTCTATCTTTATATAGAAAGTTAAAAATCTATATTACCTAGCCTTAGAGATAGATAGTACTACTATAGCGATAAAGTCCGCGACTATTAAATTATAGCTCCGAGTTAAGCTTAAAGAAGAAGGACGAAGTAAGAAGTATAAGTTTTATATCTCTAATCTTTACGTTATTCTTATAGATCTATATATACGATCGAAGCTCGTTAATAGCTTTAATATTATTAAGTCTTAGTTCCGCTCTAGTTAGAAATAAGTTTACTCGAAAATATCTAGTCTTAGTATTATTAGTAAGATAATTACTTAGATCTCGCTATACTAGCTCTCTATCGAGACTAGATATAAACGAGTAGTAGAGTTATAGTATAAATCTATCTTTAAAGATATCCCGTATCGATAGCGCTTATAGTATTATAGAGTCTTATATCGTTCTAGTACTAAGTAATAGAATAATATTAGTTATAGTCGATATCGACTATATCTCGCGAGACTCCTATAAGCTAATATTAATAGGATTATTATAGTATAAACCTCTATCTTAGAATATACCTATATTAGATATTTTTATAGATCGAAAGAATCTAGAATATCTATTAGATTATACGACTATAGACGAGTCTAGAATACTTATACTAGTACTATAGATATAGTCTAGTCCCTAACGTTTATTAGACGTATTCGACTTTTATAGATATTAGTACTACTTATACTTCCTAAAGTAATAGCTTATAAGTCGTATCTAAGGGACGGAAGTATCTATAATCTATATATACTTAGCTTAGTCCTAGTAATTAGAAAGCCGGGTTTATACTATACTATTAGCTACGAGAATTACGGCTATTATAGTTCGTAAAGATAAACGGCGACGCGTCTAAAATATTAGTTACCGTTATAGCGATTTTATATTATAAGATTCTATAAAGAGGATAGTCGAATATTCTTATAAAACGGCTAAAACTATTCTAAAGTACTATCTTAGAAGCCTCTACCTTATAATAACTATTATTAAATAGATAGTATATATAGTACTATAGACGCGGTAGTAAAGGTAAAGCCTTCGTTTCTAGGCTCTTAAATAACTAATAGGCGAGTCGTTAGAAAGTATCGATATATTCTATTAGATCCTATTCTTTAGAAAAGAGATCTAGGATAATTAAGCTACCTATCTCTAGATAAGCTTATACTACGACTATAATCGATATTAACTTACTAGTACTAGTACTATATACTAGATCGAAGAAGTCTTAAAGGCGATAGTCCTAGTCGAAAGATACTTTAAGGAGCTTAAGAAATCCTAGAGATATAATCCCGTATACGCTACTACTATTAATACTAAGTATTCTAATATCTATAGTCGGAGGTTTTAAATAGACTACTAGGTCTAAGGGCTTCTAATATAGACTATATTTTCGTACTTTATAATTATACTCTTAGCCGATTCGCGGTTCGCCTATTCGTTTAGCGTAGTCGTTATAGATTATATATCTATAGTCTAATATATACTCTAGGGATCGGGCGAGATAGTAGAAATACGTTTAATTTAAATAGAACCTAGACTAATAGATCTACGATAAGATAGTAGCTAGATTATAAAAGTAAATCTTATCCGTAGTTTATTACTTATACTCTATAATACTAAAGAACTACTCGATATATCTATAGACTATCTTAGAAATATACTCTATAAATATTATTACGTCTTCGAGGTCGCCGATATACGAGTCCTTAATTAGCTTTTAAAGATTAGAGATATAAGTAGCGTCGAATATAAAGCTAGATATAAACCCTATATATATTAGTATAGCCTTCGAATATAGGAAGTAGACTTATAATAGATTCTAGTAGAATATATATCTAGTAGAATTATAGAGGCGAGGACTAATATAAATATATTATACGGTAATTTATACTCTAATCCTAAGTCTATAGATATCTTTATATAGATTACGAAATTAGTAGATAAGTATCTATATTTATAGAAATAGGTAAAAAGATTAAAAGGCCCTTTACTAAATTAGTAGAAATAGTCTATAGTATAAGAGAAAAGCTATATAAAGTACTACGTAGATAGTAGTATCTATAATTCTTACTTCGCCCTTATAATATATAATAGCTTATAGTAATATACTAGCTATCGGAAAGTATAATATCTTATAGTATAAGTTATATTATAATAGACGTACTTAAGCTATAGTAAAGAGAAGGCGATAGTAAATTTCTCGCTTACTATAAGTACTACGAAACTATTCTTATCTAGCTATAAGGAAGTAGTATCTAACTCTAAAGTAACTACTAGTATACGAGGATATAAGCTAATTACTATCGATACCGGCCTAGACTATAACTATATATAGATAAGAGCTTCGGTACTATAAAGTCTACTAAGATTATCTATAAAGAAGTAGACTATATCTATAAACTAGTAGAGGAGTTAGGTATATAAAAGATCCTAAAGCCGCTATATTAGAGTATACTTCTATTTAAGCTAGTAAGTTCGGATCTTATAATAGTATAATAGCGTTACTTATAGTAGAATATCTACTAATAAATTAATATTAATAAATAAAACGGGATATTACTCCGTACTTAAGGTAGTATCTAGATATATATTAGTAAAACTATCCGACTTTCTCTTTATAGTATTATTATCTAGAAAGAGATATCGAAGCGCCGATCGTTTCTCCTTTAAGCCGATATATAATACTAGGTATAGTTATTATACCTTAGGCTTATTTAAGTACGTAATTAAGTATTTTAGTCTTCTAGGATTAACTATAGAAGACTAAAAAGGTTCTACGATCGTAGTATAGTTATAATATAATATAATTAATAAAGTTCTAGCTCTATACTTATCTATTCTTATATCTACTTATAATATTTTATATAAACGCCTAGCGCCTTGCCCTAGGGATATATAAGCCGAAAATAGTAGTAGTAGCCGTATCTTTCTATATATCTTAGGGCTAGTTGTAGTCTCGTACGTCTTATAAAAACTCCCTAGAGATAGTTTCTAATATAGTCTAGTAGGAGCTAAATTCGTAAGTTCTTAGTTATAGTCGTATCTTACTTCGTAATCTAGAATATAGCTCGGCTAGATAAGAAAACGAAAAGAATATTATATAACTCTTATATATCTTCGGAAAAGGTTATTATTATACGGATCTAGAGAACTATATTTCCGTACTTATTAGATATATAGAGCTATAGTAGATATATAACTCCGCTAGTCTATCGTTATCTAATCTTATATATTAATCTCTACTTCTTTTAATATATCGTTTAGGAATAAAGTTAAAATATTTATATAGCCGATATCGATTACTAGCTATATAAATCTATCTCTAATATCTCCCTTCTAGAGACTAGTAATAGACTATTAAATTCTATAACGAAGGTAACCGGTCTCGCTAACTATACTATATTATAATATTAACGAATTAATAGGTATTTTAAGTATAGTATAAAATAGACTATAGGAGAACTCCGAGAACGCTCTCTAATACTACGATAGCGATATCTTCTACTACTATCGAAGGTACTTTCGCGAATACGATAAAGAGTCTATAATACGATAGCTAGTTTAGCTATCTCCGATAAAAGAAAGAAATCTTAAGTAAATTATATATACCGAAAGACTAATCTAGGCTTTAGATTAGTTATTACTATATATAGGACTATAGTAAGGGCTATAACTTAGTACGTTTAATAGGATATTACCCTTACGTTATTTCGAGATAAGTCTATAGTAATAATTAGCTTCGCTAGTACTTAAGCTTAATAGGAAATTTATATATATCTAAGATTAATCTAAGATTACTAGTAGTAGGATCTCGGAAATAATATAAGACCTAAGGAGCTAGATATTAGAACTATAACCTTATTAGAACTATAGTATCTAGTAGTATTAAGTAATAATACTTAGCTAATTAAAAGACTTATAGAAAGCCGCTAGATCTTTCTACTAATACGCGATAGTAGTATCCGATAGTATCTTTTACTAAGACTAAATAACTACTCGAGGGTTATTACTATATATTCGTTACTAGAAGATAGTATATATATATAGTCCTACTATACTACTATAATATATCTAATTCTAAGTCGTCTAAAATCCTAGGAATCCTTTTATTAAATATTTCGATAAATATTCTATTTTAAAGCGAAATACTTTTTAGTAAGTTATCTAGAGCTATAGTTATATAGTATATACTACTTTCCCGAATTGTCTAACCTACTATATAGCTATCCGAAAAAGGATAAGGGCTATCTAACGCCGTAGCGTACTTATATCGTACTAATAAGAGTTAAAGAGCTTACGTTTCGAGCTTATATACTTAGCTTCTAATCGATAGCGATAACTAAAATACTAGAGCGGTATCTCGTCTAATCTACCCTAGACTATCCTTCTATAGATACGATAGAGCTCGCGTACGACTAGGTAGATATAGAGCCGAAGTTAAGATATAATAGACTATCGTAATATAGTCTAGAACGAGACTAGAAGTTCTTCTTCTTAGTCTATTTATATCGTTCTTTACCGATATACTAGAAGCTCTATATTACTACGCTTTATATATAACGTTACGTTATATACTACTTCTAGGATATAGAAGCTCTAGAGTACGTAGAGGATTCTAGCTACGAATAGCTCGAGATTACTAGCGAGAGTTTTACGAACTTTATTAAAGTTCGATAGAGCGATACTATTATAGTAGAGTAAAGTAAAGATTCGTCGAGTTTACTCGATAATAACTTTAGTAATATATACTCTAGAGTAGACTAAAATACTAAAGAAAAAGATCGAGTACGAAAAGAAATTAAAGAAGTTTCGTAAGTATAAAGTAAATAGAACTTATAGAAGATCGTAGAACTTAAACGTTAGCTTAAATCCTAGAGGTAATAGGACTACGATATAGTATAGTAGCTAGAAGAGAGAACGCGAAGGATAGTAGATCTCGAAGGTTAAGTTATACGTCTAATATAAGAAAAGGAAGAAGTAGATAGTCGAGCGTACTAGATAATAGAAGAGATAAGCTATAATCGCTCTAGTATATTAGAAAGTAAGGTATAAGAGAGAATTTCTAATCTTTAACGTTAATTAGATATTTTAGTATAGAAAGAGTAGACGGCTATTAAATAACTAAATAAAATAATATAAGGAACTAGATAATTAGAGTAGCGTATTAGAGCGTTATATATAGAAAAGGAAGAAGCTAAACGTCGAGTCTAGTAGATATTAGAGAAGTATAGAGCTAAGAGAGAGGCTCGAAATACTAAGCTATAAGCCTAGCTTATAATTACTAAGGTACTATAGTATAAAGTATAGAGCTAGAGAGATAATCTTATATAATTAATAAAAGAGAGGGACGATTTCTATAAGTAATTAAATAGAAGTAGAAAGACTATAGATAAACTAAAAGTAGTACTAGTAGCCGAACGTACTAGGCTAAGTTAGAATAAGACGCGACTAAAAAGAACGACTATCTTTCTAGGACGCGAACCTAGTAGCCTTAAGCGAGTATAACTAGAGATATAGCCTCTATTAGATAGGTAAGAGTCTACTAAGCCTAGGACGGAGACGGCGACCTACTATAAGTCGTTTACTAATATCCTAGATCTCTTAAATTAATAGAAGAAAAGGGTAGCGTTCCCTAGTAACGAGAATAGTATCTACTCGGAATTTTCTATATCTTAAAGCGAGTATATAGATTAGGAGTATAGTACTAAGATAGACGTAGGCTAGTATAATAGGAAGACTACTAGTACTTCTATATTACCTATCCTATTAGCGGATTAGATTAAGAGACTTTATAGTAGGTTCTATAGCGATAATACTAGAACTAGAGAATAACGCGATCGATTATTCCTACTATCTCCTAAAGATTATACTATAATAGACGTAGATATCGATATATTAAGACTAATAGAAATCCCTTTAGAGCCGACTATACTATAGTACTTAGTAGAAGAATTTATAGTCTATACGTAATATAGGAGAATATATCCTAACTAGTCTATATTAAGTCTCCTTAGTATTATCGATAATATATATAAGAAAATAATAGCTAGCTATATATAATAACGGTTATTCCTATAGAGGAGCTTTTTAAGGCTATTAATTAAGAAACTAGCGAGTACTTTAATAAGTAGCTTATAGATACTAGTAATCCTATCTTATAGTTATAGACTAACGAATCGTATTATAAAGAATCGTTCTAGTCTTACTTCCTAAAACTCCTTAATAGCGACTAATAGCTAACTTTACGTATCGTATAGCGATTATCTATAAAGTATAGATATACGAGTAGGAATATACTAAAATAGTCTACTAAAATTCGATATATTACGAATCCTAGTTAGCTATAGGATATCCTCTCTACTTCGTCTTCTATACTACCTTTTCTTAGTTAATTACTAAAGCGTAACGGTATAAGCGGTAAAGGCTATAACGTATCTATTACTATCGCTAATATAGGTCCGAAATATCTATACCTAGCTTCGAGTATCTATAGCGCGGAAGATATAAATCTTACTTCTAAGTAAGATATCTATACGCTATATACGTTAAAAAAGTTATCTAAAAACTACTATAGCGATAACGCCTAAATAGATCTTATAAACTAGGTAATTCGTCTATAGTATTAGACTACTATAGTAGAGGGCAACCCTACTTCTTACTATCCTTATTATAATAAATATCTTAGCGAATAGTCGATAAGAACTAAAGTATTATAACTCTACTTAAGCTAATACCTTATACTATTAATCTTTTCGCTTTAGTATAGCTCTTAAATTTAATAACTTTAGATCTACTTTCTTAGGACTTTAGCTACTAGGAGAGTAGTAGCTATAAGTAATAAAGGCTACGAGGAGTCTTTCCTTCTTCTACTAGAGGTATATTAGGTAATACCGCTAGTTATAAGCCTTTAAGTTACTATAGGTATAAATTAAAATATTATATTTAACGGTCTAGTACCTATTATTAGTATACGAGTTCCGATAGACTTAATAGTAGGGATTAATATTAGGTTTAGGAAGAATTTTAGTATTCTAGAAATCGATCGACTTCGTAGCTAGCTATACGTAGAGCTATAGTCCGTATTCGAATAGAAGAATTAGTACGGTCGCTAGTCTATAACGGTAACCTTAGCTACTTTATATATTACTAATAGGACTAACTAGAAAAGATATAATTCTTAAGAAGCCTAGTCTAAGCCTTCTATATATAAAGTAATACTAGATAAGCCGTTTAGAAACTCGAGTATAGTCTCTTTAGAAGCCTAAAGTACTTAGGGTTAGAACGTAAGATTATATAGACTAATATCGATAGAAAGGGTACTATAACGTAACGGAGATAGATTAGTAATACTCGACGTAGTTAGTATCGATATTATAAGAAGGCTTAGTTTAGACGTAGATATTATCGCGTCTATTAGCGATATACGGAGGGGTAGGTATTTAGATATCGAGCTAGAAACGCTATACTAGATATCGATATCTATAGTATCTATATTAATAGAATAGATATTAGTCGAGCGGACTAGCCGGAATAAGAAGTAATAGATAGGAACGAGTATACTAAGTATAATTAGAAGTTAGAGAACTAGGTACTTTAGAGGGCTACTTTACGCGCTTTTATATAATTACGGTTAGTTAGGCCCTAAGAGATATTACTCTATTATTTTTAATTTCTTCGTCTCTAGAGGTACTTCTTAACTAGATATAAATATTTACGTCGACGTTCTATCTTATAGCGTATATCTCTATACTTTAACCTCTTACTTAATAGCCTTTATAAATTTCTAATACTTCTATTACTCTAGTTCTACTAATATCTTCGAATATTTATACTATAGTAGATCTCGAGTCGTAAGTAAATACTATTCCTAAAATAGTATAGATACCGCTTTAGTCTATACTAATTCTACTATAGATCTAAATATCTATAGAGATCTTAAATAGACGACCGCTTAGTAGTACTATCCTTCTAGAAATAAAAGAAGGATTATCGAATAATATCGCTAATTAGTTAGTCTAAGCTATATCGAATTAGGCGTCTTACTTAATAAAGAATAGTAAAATCGATACTTAGAATATTTTTATATAGTAAACTTTCTAAAATACTAACGATATAATTAATATCTATCGAGATTCTCTTACTATTATTATATAGAGTAGTATAGAGCTATATAATATAGCTAAAGATAAAGAAGTTATCCTTAGAAATAGACGGGACGTATTTTAGGATTAGCTTTCTATATAGAATTTATTTTTATAGAAGCTACTAATAAAATTATAGTATTAACCTATATTATATTACTACTCTAGGGAAAATATAACTTTCTTCCTATTTAGAACGATATTTTTACTTAGGCCTATAACGGTTATAATAGTAGATCTCCTAAGATCTATTATAATAGAAATAGTCGACTCTATACTAGAATAATAGAGATAGATAGTAGTCTAAATAGATAGATAGTAGATCTTATAAATAGAGAGTAGGATATTATTATATAAAATAAGAAGCTATCTTTACTAGTAGATATAGCTCCTTATAATATCTTATATAAAAAGTTCGACTATTAAACTCTAAGGATCCTACTCGATTATTTAAAGGAAATAATCGAGGATAGATTCTCTCTATATAATAAGCTCTAGAAGCTAAATAAGGATATCGAGGAATAAGCTAAGATTAATAATATTATAATTAATATAAGTATACTAGTCCTCGAAATCCTATTATATTTAATTATAGATAGTAAGAAGTTCGCGTACTCGGAACTCGATAGAGAATAACTTAGAACTAAAGTTAAAAAGTAGTATAGCTACTTACGAATACGAGTAGATCGTACTAGATAGTCTAGTAGTTAGATCGAAATACTTACTAATAGAATAGTTAAGAACTATATTACTCTTAGAAGTAATATCCTACTCTAGAAACTAGATCTACTAAAGAAAGCTTAATAGCTAAGATAAGAAACCTAATTCTAGATAGGAGTAATATAGTTAAGTCTATATTCGTAACTATAATTTAGATAGTAGTCTTAGTAGAATTCTCTATAGTAATAGTATAGTTATTTATAGACTTCTTAAGAGATATCTATATAGATACTTTAGAATAGCTTCTCGTAACTATAATAGAACGCCTTCTAGTAGGCTCCTTTATAAGTATAGTAGATCTTTCTATAGAATCTTTAGCTACTATAGAATCTTTAGGAACCGTAATAATTTCTAGGTATAGCTAAATAGTCTATAAATAGAACCTCTCGTAGATAGTTCTTATATACGGATATTAGTATAACTTATATCGATTACTTTAGAAAATAGCGAAAAATTAGAGATATTCGAAAGCTACTATATATTATAAAAGAAGTAGATAGGAAAGAAGTCGATATTTTAAAATAGGAGATACTTATTAAAATTAGTAATACTAATATCTCCTTTCGTATCTAGTATCTAGTCTACGATACTAGATTTAGCTCTAGCTTAGCCTAGAAGTATAACTAAGCTAGAAATTTAATACGGATCGATATAGAAGGGAATAAAAGAGCGTTACTAGGAGATTTATAAAGTAAGTCTATTCGTAACTTTAATTTTAGTAGGGTCGCTTTTATATCTTATAAAACTTAATATCGAGCTCCTATTTAGTTTATCTAGAACTATTTTAGCTTAGAGTACTTATCTAGTAATAATAACTATAAATAGTACTCTCGTAGTCTATTATATAGATTCGTTAATAAATACTTCCTAGATAGTAGAATCGTAAAATTCTATTAAGCCTCTAGATATAATCTACTACTTATAGACGGACTACGACTAAAACTACGAAAAAATAAATATAAAGACGAGATAGATAAGAATATAACGCTAGACGACGACGAGTAGCTCGATACTAATAACGGCTAGTATATTAATAAGCTACGGTCTAATTTTATCGTCCCTAATTAGATAGCTAGAACTATACTAACTATAAATATACTAACTATAAATATAACTAACGAAAATATAATAATATAGATAATATAGATAATATAGTAACTTATAGTAAGCGTTCCGTAAGCTAGTATTTTATATAATAATATTCTATAAGCTAGTATAGCTAGAATAGTATAGTAAAATACTAGCTATATTAACTTATAATTTACTAGATAATAGAGATATAAGGGGCTTTAAGGAGTTATAGCGATAGATACTATTTAGCGATCGACTTTATAGAAAGACTTATAAGTAGTTATAAATAGAAAGTAATTAGATTATATACTATCTCTCTATATTTTATACTAGTTAATACTATAATTTCCTATTCTATAGGTTAATAGATTAATAAGAGTACTATCTATTATAGTAGACTAGATAGATATAGAATAGAATTTAGAAAGTCTAGAATCTATTTATAGAGAGAGATCTATCTATATACTAAAATATTAGATAAATATAGAATAACGCCCCCTCTTCTCTTTCTAAGCCTTAAAATCTAAGAATAATATAGAGGGGATCTACTCTATAATTAGAATTAGTACTAAGAGCCTTTTCTAGACTATCTCTATATATAAAGTACTTAAGATTAGCCTTTTAAGTTATCTATTATCTTATATATATATCGAACTACTCTATATACTATATTCTTATAGAGCTACTCTATTAATATTATAGACTCTAAAAGTCTAAACCTCTATAAAGTCGAGATTAAAGCGATATAAGAAGTATTTTAAGATTAGGACCTTATATAAATAGAGAGCGAAACTTAGTATATCGATACCGAAATATAGCGATTATACTAAGATAGAATACTAAGGATCCGTATCGACCTCTTTAATCTATAAGATACTAAATAATAGTATTCGCTATAAGAAATAGTATAGAAAGCTATATACTATAGTAAGAATAAAAGATAGAAGAAGATCGTTAATACTCTTTAGGAGCTAGACTCGAAATATAATCTATTAGAAAAGAAATAGAAGGAAATAGTCTTCTAACTACTAATATATCTTATTAATTATAAGACTTCTAGCTATAGATATTCTCTAGATAAAGTAAAAGAAGAGCTATAATAGTAGGAAATCTAGAGAAGGGTAATAGATAGCTTTCGAGAATTAGAATAGGATCTTTATAAATATCTCGTTAAGAGTTTATAATATAGAGGCTCCTATAGATTTATAGCGGATCTTAAGCCTAAGGAGCTAGAAGCGATTATCCTAATCTTATAGAATAATCCTCTAAATCGTTTACCTATTCGAGTATCTATAGATACTAGAATATCTAGGATATAAGCGATCTTTAAAGACTATATTAAATAGATACTAGAACTAATACGAGCGGAGACGTCTATTAAAAGTATATTATAGATATATCTTAACTCCTAGCTTAGATACTCTTCGGATCTTAAAAGCTTAATAATCTAAGCTATATAAGCCGTAAAACCTTAATTAGCGCTTTAAACAATATTAGAGAAGGCTAAAAGGATAGTACTTCTAGAGAGACCGAACTAGGATTAGTCTAAGATTAAGTAGTATCTATTAATAAGCTATAAGATAGTTAGTTAGTCTAAGATAGTATCCTTAATATAATCCCTTATAACTACTAATATATTCGTATATTCTTTATAGTTCTCTCTAAAACCTTATATACCTATAATAGCGCGACCTTTAGGCGAGATATATAGTAATACTTATCTTTCCGATATATCTCGCTTTACTAAATAGCTAGTAAAAGCTATTAGACGAAAGTCGCTAAGCGCTTAGCCCTAGCGTACTAATTTAGATATAATTATATTATTATTAAGTAAGGCCTAAATATCTAAAACTACTTTAAGTATCGATAGCGAAGTTTAATCTAGCTAAATAATAAGCGACTCGAAAGTCTTCGAAGCTAGTATATCTAAGAAGGCGCCTATCTATAATTAGTAATAGGTAGATAGAAGGATTAATATATTAAACGGGTTAATATAGGATATAAGCCTTAAGCCTATATCTTTTATATAACTAAAGTTAAGCTTAAAAGTCGAAGAGTATAATATAGCTCTATAAATAGAAGATAACTAATAAGTTTAACGACTTTAATATATAGAGAACTAAGTATAGACTAATAGTCGCTATATAATACTTCCTTATCTAAAGCGGTTATCGATTTATAGTAGCTACTTAAGCTCCTAGATATCTATTTTACTAAATAGTCTATATAAGTATTAGTTAGAGGATTAGATTATTATATTAGGCTATAATAATAGTTTAATCTATCCTACTTTAAGCGGCGTAAAGTATACCTATAGTACTAACTTTATAATTTTAATAGGATAGTAATTACTATAAGAATATAGATAGTACGGAATAGAATATTAATAAGCTAATAGGACTAGAGATAGTATTATATTAAGCCTAGTAAGAATACGTAAATCTCTAACTCTCGATCTAATACTATCTAGCTAAAATCGTACGGAATATATATAAAATTTAACTTACTTCTATAGACTTTAGCCTAGTAATACTATAGAATCTATTTAGAATCTAATAACGTCTCTTTATAATATCTAGATTCGTATATATCTAGGGTTCTCTTAATAGAATTTAGTACTTAAATACTAGTATCTCTTAGAGCTCTATCGAAATCGAACGAGGCCTTAGTTCTCTTAGAAATTTCCTATAGTTATATAATCGAGTTTAGCTTTTTAACTATAGTTATAGGCTTATTATATTAAAGAGCTAGCGATTCTATAGAATCTATTAGCGTTTCTTCGTTATCTTCGTCTTTCGCTAGAATACTATTAGCGTTCTTAATACGTCCTCTTAGTCTATACTCGTTTTCTATAGTTTGCCTCTTCTACTATTTAAGAAATCTCTTCTACTTTTCTCGATATCGTAATATCTACTTATAGTCTAAATAATCCTAAATATAATTATATCCTACTAAACTCGAGCGATTAAGATACTTATTAGATTTTATAAAAAGATATTCCTCTTCTAAATATAAAGCGAGATATACGAAACTAGATATAAAGTATAGATCTCTCTATAGCTTAACTATTACTTCTAAATCCCCTAAGAGTACTTTAACTCGCTAGTTATAGGCGCGTTTAAATATCGCTTCGCTCTCTCTAATCTCGTATCGAAGTAGAAGCTTAAAAATACCCTTAGTATAAGTACTATAATATATCTCTTCGAAGATCCTAGGATTATTCTCTTTAGTAATTTTAAAGAATCCTAGATAGCCTTCGTCTAGTATAGTCTACTAACGCTATAGCTAATACTTTAGATAGTTTAGGCTCTCTATAGACGGCTATATATAGTAGAATAGACTATATAGCTATAGTAGCCCTAGATACTTACCGACTAATTACTATATATCTTAGATAGTAAACTTTTAGAAGTAGTCGTCGTACTACTTTTTAAATATAAGTTCTTTTTCTTAAATATTAAGACTTACTATCTACTTCTCTTAACGATCGAGATAGTCTAGCTATAGATCCTTAATATATCTCTATAGAAGGCCTAGATAGCCTATTAGAGGTATAGTTCTCTAGCGTTCCTTCTAAAAGAGCCTACTCCTATTATATCCCTTTAGCTAGTTATACTTAATAGGTTTAGAATATTTTCTTAGCTCGAAGGATATTTACTTTATAAATATATACTCTAATATCGGAATATTAGATCTAATAGATTTTCCTAGAGAATTAGATATAGAGAGTATACTAGGCTTAAGTTTATATCGATAATTAATAGCTTTTATAGTATAAAGCCTATAGGTAGGCTTCGTCTTATTATATAGTACTTCCTCCGTTTTATATAAGACGTAGACCGTTATCCTTTTTCTATATATAACTTTTAGCTTCTCTTTAGTACTTATATCTATTAAATTAACTCTATCGAGCTCTAGAAAGGACTACTAGTATTATAGAGTAAATTCTAGGCTCTAAGAGCTTAGACGTAATATTTAATCCTTCCGATCTTAATATAGTCTCTTAGTAAGGGCTAAAGAGCCGTAATCCGTAGCGAGACTTAGCTTATATAATAGTCGTCTAGTAATCTCCTACTCTACTTTCTCTAGTAAGAATCTATAGTTAGGCTATAAGAAATCGACGAGATAGATTAGTAGTTAAAGGACTACTTCGTTCCTTTATAACTCTAGTATCTATTTCTTTATATCTAGCTAGTAAAGCTACTAAACTATCTCCTTTTAAGTAACTTTAGCTTCGCGACGCGAACGCTCTTTAGCGATCTTATCCTTAGAGTAACCTATATATCGAGTATCCTTAAGCTTAAATATATCTATATAAATTCTATAGGCCTTTCTACGTTATAACTCTTAAAGCTTAGAATCGACTATTTAGAGCTCTTTAAGTATATATTTCTAGTCGAAATTATACTTTTATAGGCGATACTCTATTTAAGAGTCGATAATATAATCTTTATCTAGATAGGAAGGTAGATACTACTATATTATAATAGTAGTATAATAAGATATATTTATTATAGTAAATAGTATAGTAGAAAGGGAGTTTCTATATAATTATAGATAGTAATAGGATATACTATTTATTACTAGTATTTAAACTAAAAAAAGATATAATAGGCCCCTAGGATCCCTAAATCTACTAGGCGCCTTACTCGGTAACTAAAAGAGGCTAGACTTAGAGATTTAGATCCTATCCTAGAGTATCGTAATTTAGAAAGTAGCTAGATTAAAAGAAAAGGGTAAAGTATATAGCTAGGATTCCGCGAAAATTACTATTATATTAAACTATATACTAAAAACCTATAGTAAAGATATATATATATTTTAGACTACTAGAAGCTCTAGAAAGAGATTTAAAGTTTATATAGAAAGGTTTAGGTACTATAGAAGAATAAGTAAAAATAAAGAGATTTCGTATTATATATAGTCGTAGACTTTAAATTAGGTCTAACTTATTACTAAAGTAGGTTAGACTACTAATTAGATAGTACGAGGAGGATACTCCTTTAATACTAAAGAAATTCGCCCTACTATAGCTCTCGCGACTATATACTAATATCGAAGCTAATAATCGGTAGAATATCCTACTCGTTCTTAGATACTAGTACGCTCTAGTATATAAAAAGGATTTATTAGTTTACTTTAAGGCTTTAGTCTATATCGACTTTATTATTACTATTACTATTACTATTACTATCGTCGTTATTATTACTCTTATTATAAATACTATCCGTACTATACTTTAGTATAGCTAGCTCTATTTTCTACTACTTCTTTCTATTATCGCGATTTATAATATCTTATATTTAGATTATAGCCGATCTTAGAGTAAGATCTTACTTCTATATATCGAGCTCGTTATAGTTATAGATCCTCTTCGTATACTCGTATAGACTAATATAATTTAGCCTTATATCTTTACTATTAGTAGTAGGCTTACCCTTTATTATAGTCGACCTAATATTAGAGGCTTTAATATTTTCTAGAGTAATAGCTCTCTTACTATAAGTTATAATAGAGTCGCTATAATAGGCTAGGTTAAACGCCTCTCTATACCGACTAGTAGAGGCGCTAGAGCTTCGACTCTATTAAACTTTATCCTAACTATTATCTAAAAGCGATCGGCTAGCTATATCTATAGTATCCTTACTCGCTTATTTTCTAGAGCGCTCTACTTTAGCCTTCCTACTATTAAAGCTATATACTAACTTATTAATATTATAAAGATAAATAGGTAGCTAAGATCTAGAGTTCTACTACGCCTTTAATAGCTTCTATTTTATATCGAGAAAATATAGCTACTAGATTATCTTCTTCTAGTTAGTCTTTTCCTTCTAGTATAATTCTTCTTTAGCGATCTTAGACTCTAAGTAGCCTATATCTTTTATATCTTTAAGATTTAGGAGATCGATATAGATTCTATATATCGACTTATAAGATAATTTCTCTAACTTAGTATCGACTAACTATAGCTTCTAAAGGATAAGTCTTAGATTATAATTAAATCTCGCTAGACGACTTTCGATTTTCTAGTCCTATATAGGATCCTTATCTAGTTATATAGACGGAGACTACTTCTATAGCTAAGTATCTAGTTACTACTATCGCTAATATCTCTTAGTAGAGTATAACTCGTAAAGCCTAATTTCTATCTATATCTCGCTAGAAGAAAGTTAATTAGTAACTAAAAACTCTATATTAATAGTTTTTACTACTAATAAGAATTTACGGTAGTAAGAACGAGGGAGATAGAGTTATTCTAAAAGATTATTACTAGCGGCTTTATATAATCTTAAAGTAATAGATCGATTTAAACGTACTAGAATAGGCGGCTCTAAATATACTATACTCTCTTAAAGTAAATACGAGACGAAGACTAGGCGTCTATTAGCCTACTTATTACTACTCGAAGTTCTATATAGGCTATACTATAGGCGTCCGCGTTACGGCCTATATACTTATCTAAGAATCTTATATTTTATAGATCTACTATCGCGCTCTCGTAGTAATAATAAGGACGATAAAGTAGAAGAGATCCTAATATAATAATCTCCTAGATAAGATATACGCTTAGCTTATCCCTAAATCCGATATAGACGAGAGCTACTTAGATAGTAGTTACGAAGACGTCTCTTTAACTTCGTAAAGAGAAGAGTTATCTACCTATAACGAACTATAAGTATATATAAGTCTAGATAATCTTAGTCCTACTACTTCTTAGCCGATCTATAATATAGTAGTTAAGACTTCGGGAAGGAGTAAAGTCTTCTTAGATCTTAGAGATAATACTAATATATAGATAGAGAATTTATTTAGAATATAGAAATTATAGTAGAGTATTAAAGATTTTATACTACTTTATAACCGACTTTTAGAAACTTATAAGGGCCTAATCGTACGTCTTTATATACTATTCGAGATAGTAAAAGTCTACTTTACGGACGATTTATCTTTTAAAGATCCTATCTAGGCTACTTTTTAAAGGCTACTTTTTAAGCGAAGATAAAATAGAATAATAATAATTATAAGCCGAGTACTATAAAAGGCGAACGATAGCGTCGAAAGAGTCTCGCTATTATTCTAGCCTTATAGAGATCTAAAATTATAGAAGAGTATAGTATATATCGTTTTAGATAGGTCGCTATATCTACTACTAAGTACTATACGACTAAATATCCGGATTTTAGAAATTTTATACTATTTATAAATACGATACTACTATATAAATAGTAAAATACTATCTTATCTACTAGATATTATCGAATCGCTCTAGATAAACGCTTAATAGTATCTAATATATAAGTAGTATTTAATATCCTCGCTAGCTAGAACTCTAGCGAACTCGAAGCTATAAAGAAAGATTACGTTTTATAGACTTATAGTAAGCTAGGAGACTTCTATATAGGAAAAAAAGATCTACGAAAGTAGTAATCGAAGATAGAGCCTTAGTTACTTATAGTAGACTCCTTTAGTCTTTTAACTCTATATTCTTCGATATCGCTAGGCTAGTAACCTACTTTAATATTAAAGTTACTAGTCTAATAAGTCCTTCTAATATTAGAGCTACTAATCCGATAAGTTACTTTAATAGAGTAATTAACTTTAGATATAACTTCTAGTACTATCTTAGTAGAGGATTCGGAGGATATTAGTATATATAGTATATATAGTATAAATAGTATATTAGATAATATTATCGTTTCGTAACTAGATTTAGTATAAGATAAGAATAGGG
Source organism: Pseudocercospora fuligena (assembly GCA_014298035.1). NCBI lineage: Eukaryota > Fungi > Ascomycota > Dothideomycetes > Mycosphaerellales > Mycosphaerellaceae > Pseudocercospora > Pseudocercospora fuligena. The sequence goes on along the minus strand of JABCIY010000153.1, from coordinate 71,412 downwards.
TATTATTAGAGAATAACTATAGTATTCTAGGATAGAAATCTATAATAATAAGCTTATAGCCTTTAGCCCTAGCTACTTATTAGTATATATTACTAAAATCCTAGAAGTCTCGTTTCTTACTACTAGTTCCTCGTAGTCCTATACTTAGAATACTATTAAAGCTATAATAGCCTAAATAGCTATAGAATCCGTTAGATACTAGAAGCGGCTAGTAAAATACTACTACTAGCCCTACGAGATTATAGGATAAATAGCTTACTATTTAGGATAATCTAACTCTAGATAAAAATAAGATTCTAATTAAATATACTCTATATAATAGATACTATTAAGAAGTCTAAGAGTATTATCGTAAGATTTACGGGGAGTCTAAAAGATAGAAGTTATTAAGATATAGTATTCGGATATAGTAGCTAATACTAAGTATATAATAGACGAGGAGTTAGGCTTTACTATAGCTTAAGTACTCCGGTTCGATCTAAGAACTAGCTAATATTCTATATTACGTATATAACGACTTTATTAAGGACGCTTATATAGGTTAAATATTTACTAAGTCTATTATTATTAAGAAAGAGGTATTTACCGATAGCTTATTCTAGTTACTTTAGACGTTTATAGGACTTTTATCTAATTCTTATAGAACTAAAGAGATTAAAGTATAGATATTAGATAAGACGTAGATAAGATTTCTCCCTATAAAGGATATAATAGTAGTATTAAGATCGAGGAATACTTATAAAGGTTATAATATACTTAATTTACGCGATATTACTAAATTATAGCGACCGCTTTTTATAAGTCTCTAGAGATTTTATCTTTTAGATATACTTATAGAGAACTCTAGAATATAGTCTAGTAAGAATATCGAATTATAGCTAATTAATATTACTAGCTATACTTCTTTTAATATCTTTAGGCTACGAGGAGCCTTTTTAGGAGTATATCTCGATATACTTAGTAGAACGTAGATATATAGCTTAGACGGGATAAAGCTATAGATAATAGTATTCTAGTAAGATCTCGACGATAATATATTTAATATCTATAGTAACTTATAGAGTTCTAAAGGCCTAGAGAGACTTATTTTACTAGAGCTAGACGACGTACTTCTTATACTATCTAGTATACTAGTAGTCTATACGATCTATTTACTATAATCTATAGTTATAGTAGGAGGAATACTCTAGGATAATCTTAGTATAATATCCGTCCTCGATTTACTTTTCTATATTATAGAATATTAAAATACTATAAACGAGGCGATAGCTTATTAGTTACCTAATATTCTTATAAGCCTAGAGGTAGTAGTTAAGGCTAAGAATAAGTAGTTTTATAGGTCGACTACTTAGAAGGCTTTCTTAACCGAGTTTCGCTTAGCTATTACGTAGATAAGATCTATAGGCTATAATTATACTACTATTAGTAGTTATTATCCTTACTTCGTAGTATCTCGCTAGTATACGTTACTTTATTCTAGTTATTTAAAACTACTACTACGGTTACTAATTAAAGAGAGTAGAGGAGATATATATAATAGTAACGAGAGTAGCGAAGAAGATATTATCTATAAAGAGAATAATAACTATAGTATACTTCCCGCTACGATCTTTTTCTATATATATAAAAGTCCCTAGAAGATATATTTAAGATTATATTTATATAGATAGGATATAGTAAGATAACTTATATATAGTAGAATATTATAATATCTTTACTTCTAACGACTTCCTCTAAAGCTATAGATATCTAGAATTTAATAATTATAATCTATAACGCTTACTTTCTAATAGCGAGAACTTTAGAATATCTTATATTTTATTATTATACGATCGTACTATTATTAATAAAAAGAGATATACTTCTAGTTATTATTTTATAGACTTTACTAATTCGTAGCTATAGTATATAATATACGTATATCTAATAGAAGGTAAGCTAGTAATATTTTACTTCTCTTTCTACTATATATTAGATATACTATCTAGTATACTTAAAATACCTACCGCCTTACCTTACTATAAGAACGTTGCCTATAATATACTCGATTCTAAAAATAAATAATTCGATAGATACCCGTTATTTATAGTATATCGCTATTATAGTATATCGCCTATATTATCTATTAACGCTATAATCCTATTTAGGTCGCCTAATTATATATACTTTATCGCTATTCTTATTCGTTTCGTACGCCTTATATTAGTAATTATAATAAATTACTCTATATATCTTTTAAAATACCTAAAGTAACTTATTAAAGGAGTAGAATAACTACTCTAGCCCTATATAGTAGCGGATCTCTAAAAGCCTCTAGTATATCTATATTACTTATCGATAATAGTTAAGATAAATTATAGTTAGAGTATATATATAGAACTATATCTTACGCTTAGGAAGTATACTATATCGCTAAAAGTCCTACCGCTTACTTAGTTAAGACTTATAGTAGCTACTAGTTCTAGTAGTTACTAGTAAACGTATATAGTTCTATAGATCTCTAGGAGATAAGTTATATTTATAGTAAGGGTAAAGTATTAGTCTCTACTATTAAAGCTATTTTAAAAGATAAATATTTCTAGTTATAAGTTTTCTAGCGGATCCCTACTCGTAAGCTTATTATATCGCTATTACTAACGGCCCTAGACTCTACGATAAATTTATAGTTTTAGCGAATAAGAGAATACTAAACTAGTTTAGTTATCTTAACGGATTTTATTCCTATAGCTATATTTATAATCCCTCGTCTAACGACGTAAGATTCTACTACTAGAACGCCTAATATACTATAATTTCTTATATAAAGTACTAGATACTATAGTATAAGGATAGATAGTACTATAAAGTATTAGAAGATATAGTAGCGCTACTATAAAAGGTCTTAATAGTAGAAGTAGGCCGCGCGCCGAGACGCCTATACGAGTACCTAAGCTATTACTACGCCCTATATAAGACGGAAGGCTACGACTATATAATATATATCTATAGATATAAATTCTACTATAGCTACTCTAGTATATTTTTACGAAAGAATATAGTAAGGAATATCTAATTAGCTCGATATAAGCCGATCTATCGATACTATATAGTAAGCTCTATTAGTATATTATCTTATATTCTATATAGAATTATACTAGAGATAGGAAGAGAAAACGTATTAATCCTAATATTCGTAGATTAGACGAAATATAGAGAAATTAAGGTTAATTTCTATTAAGAGTATAATCCTATTATTATAAAGAGGAGGCTATATAACCTATAAAGATATACTTATATCTAAGTCTCTAAGTAGAGTTAGAAGCGCCGAGTAGGCGCTAAGTATCTAAGCTTAGCTTAACTAGTTAGCGGCTCGGCTTACTTAGTATACTAATAGCCTCTTTTTCCTATTTCTTACGAAAACTAGCGGTTTTAGTACTATAGCTTATATAGGAGGTCGCTCTATTACGAAGGAGGTAAAAGAAGCTATAGGTTTTAATAATACGGAATAGAGATACTTTTAGGTCTACTTATATTATAATTAGATAGTAGTATAGGCTAATTCGCCTTAGGACGTTACTAGAACTATCGTCCTACTCTTACTCGATTACTTAAATATTATCCTAGCTAGTAATACGGAGTTCGCGATATATATACTAGACTAGCTAGTATAGGATCTTACTTATAGCTCTAGGATATCTCTAGAATACTATATAAGGAGATTAAAACGGATTATAAAGGCGATATAGGATCCTAGATTAAGGTTATACTAAAAGAATCTTAGAATATCCTCGATATACTTAATACCTAGTTTAGATACTAGAATATAACTTCGATAAGTATAGAAATACTATACTAGCGAATAATATAAGCCTTCTATTATAAGAAAAGAAGGAAAGAACGAGAGTAAGTAAAGGTAGAATTAGATACTATATATAACTAGAGCCTTCTATTAATTAGATCTATACTAGATATATAGGAGGAAAACGAGTAAGATAAGTAATACGTCGTAAGGCGAATCTCTATCTTATATTTATTAAGTCGTAGTACTACGAGTCGGCGCCTATATAGTTACGGCGAGTAGAGCTCTAGCTTTATAATAGTACGATCTAGAGCTATACCCTCTACTAGATATCTAGTATCTATAATATTAGCGAGGGCTCTTCTCTCGACTTCTAATATCTCTATTAGCTAATTCCTTAAGCTAGTTAGGAATATTATAGATATATCGTTAGGTATCTTTAACTTCTAATTTCCCTAGTACTAGAGAAAATCTAGATAGAAGTAGTATATATCTAGTACTACTATCCTTAGTTATATCTAGATACGTTCGACTTTAACTTATACTACTAGATAGGTAGATAAAGCGTAGTCTATATAAGGCTCGTACTCTAGGCGGCTAATACTTTATATATTATAGTCTATTATTACTAAGAGAAGGTTATCTATTTATATCTAATAGCTCTCTAGAACTACTCGTACCGTTTCGATCTATTTAATAGCCGTTTCGAAAAGCGGATAGTTAACTATTATTAAATATAGAGTTAAGATAGCTATCGTAGTATCCTATTACGATCTATATACTACGAAGTTTATCTTTAAGAATACGTATTCGTCTACTAGGTATCTAAATACTACTAGAGCGAAGTACTCTCTACTAGATAGAGACTATTTTTTAAGTAGTAAGAGTCGCTTTATTCCTTTCTCGTAGAGCTTCTAGAAGCTAGGTATAGTATATATAGGTCCTAAATTACGATACTAGATTATAGAATAGAGAGGAGATAACTCTTCTACGCTTTATCTCTTCGCTTATAGCTCGGCTCTAGAGTATATATCGACTATTTATAAGGCCTCTACGAGATCCGAATAGGTAGTATTATAACGAATCTTCTATATATCGCGATCGTCTATAAGTCTATTTACTTTAGTTTAGAGGTCTAGCTTCTATTATTAGAGTACTAGCTTCTCTCCTTCTAGTATAGCTTACTCCGATTTTATTATAGTCTTAGTAGTCTTAAGTATCGCTACGACCTTATTAATAGATTAATATACTAATTAGAATATAAGATTCTTAGCTTAAAGGTATTATATACTAGTAATACGCTTTTCTTTCTCCCGTCTTAGATCGTTTCTAAAGATAGTTTAGATAGAGAGTATCTATAGTATATAGTCTATACTCGCGCGAGCTAATACTTATTATACCGTATTCTAAATCTATACTTCGATAGAGATTAGGTACGCTCGTATATACTCCTCTAGCCGTTCCTAATCCTAATAGTTAGACTATACTATATACTACTCCTCGCTATTCCTTACTCGATATCGTTTCGGTATTATTTATATATAATTATTAATTATAGCGAGAGCGAATAGACCGTAGTTACGAGTAATAAGAGCCGATTACTAGCCGCTAGGACTAACTATTTTTAGTACTAGCGAGATATCTTCTTATAGCCGCTATAGGAGGCGCTTTATATAGTACTAAGAGGCGGCGAATTTATATATTTACTATAATAAGAGGTATAAAACTTAGACGACCTCGATACTCGTATTAATAATATCTTTATATTAGTACTCGCTAATAGTCTAATATTATTCTAAGATAACTTAAGCCTCTTACGAATCTCTATAGCCTACTAGTATCTCTAGTTAGCTAAGTATACTAGAGATTATACTATAATATCTAGATAGCGTAGAAATCGTTATAGATATATTTAGGATAAGATAATAGTACGAGGGCTACTAATATACGACTAGACCTAGTATTCCTTACCGTTTATAGTCCTTCTAGCCGTCTCTATAAGTATATTAGTACTTATATATCTTAAAAGATTACTCTCTCTACTAAAGTATAGATAGCGCGACCGATAGATTATACTATTATTAACTAATATAGGAGTCTCCTCTCGTAGTTTAGAAAGCTATAGCTTAGTTATAAGAATATATATCTATAGAGCTACGTAAATAGGCTATTAATTTATAGTAGGCCTTAGATTTCGATAATCCTAAGCTAACGTTATTTCTTCCTTATAGCTTTAAATAGCTACTATTAGTTTTAAACTTTACTTCTAGATTCGCGCTAGAGCTATTAGTCCCGGTCCTTACTTATTAACTCTAGTATAACGCTCCGGATTTCGCTAGCCTTTATCGTATAAATAAGCTATTCCTATAAGGAAGTATTCTAATATTACTATCTTATCTTAGGCCTTTAGACGAAGAGATATTATCTTATATTCCTATACTAGTTAGACTTATAGATCTAGAGATACTTACGATCTATAGCTAGCTATACGAGAAAGAATCTAAGATCTATAATAAATAGGTTATCTCTAGTTTAAGGTCTAAAGAATATAAACGAGAGTAGTTTTACGAGTAGCGCTTATATCTCGGCTTCCTAATAATAACGCGCGATAATCGGTATAAGAAAGTATATAAGTATCTAATAGATTACCTAGAGCTAGTAATAATAGCTTATATAGGTAACCCTAATCGAAGATATTCTAGTATAGACTAGAATATAAACGATAAGAGCCTCCGTAATTATAATAACTTAGAAATCTATAGAACTATAGATAAGTTTAGTAGGCTTAGAAGTAATAATACTATTACGCCGTCCGACTTTAAATATAGACCTTCTAACGAGATAATCTATAACTACTAGTTTATCCGTAATACTAATCCTATTATAATTAATATTAAGATAAGGGACTAGGAAGTAAATATATTTATAATATTAGAAGACGTAGTAACTAAAGCGCTTATATAGAGAGACTTTATAGATTTAAAGCGCTATCTATACTATAGAGAACGTTAAATACTTTCCTCTCTCGCTCTATTTCTTTCTATCTCTTCTATCTCGAGGATAGCGAAATATAAGTAGAGTATTTATCTTATAAAGTAGCTATACTAGCGAGAATCGTAATTATTCGGAAGTCTAACGAAGTAGTACTCGAGATATCCGACTACTCCGGATCCTTCGTTCTATATCTTTTATAGATATATATCTCTAAGAAGATTTTAGTAACGTTTATTAATATAGACGAGCTTTCCTACGAGACTAGAATCGCTTAAGTAGAATTATTTTATCGCTTAAAGAGATATATAGTATAGACTCCGTTACTACTTCTATAATTACTTTACTAGTATAATATAGAAGCTATAGTATAAATATATATTATAAACTTATTCTCTATCGCTCCTTCTTAATCTATTCTAAAAGGATAGTATACTAATATATCGAAGACTTATAGAAATCTAGGCGAGAGCGAAGGCGTTTAGTATCCTAAAAGTCTAGTAACTATACTAGATCGGACTTAGTATCCTTTAGCTTATATATATACTCTTATATATATAGGACTATATAATAATCCTAAAATTTAGTCTAAGTATCTAAATAATTCTACTTAGCTACGTCCTACTTTAAGTTAACTTAGCTAGATAGATAATAAGTCGCCCGTCGATTCTAAATCTATCTTATATATTTAGCGAGACGATATCTATCCTAGTAGCGCCGTCTTACGATCTAATTATAGCGAAACTCTATCTAATCTTATAATTAAGTATATAGCGCTAGAGGTTCTAAGTAAGACTACTAGTAGACTACTATATCTAGTTTTTACGATATATAAGAGTTACTCGATACGGGATAGTAAGGTAGATAGCCTTCGCGTTCTAGCTACTCTCGCGCCTCTTCCTCTAATCTACTATCTTCTATAAGTATATCGTCTTTATTAATAGGAGGTATAATTTCGCGAAGGCGTAAGAGAATAGTATATTCGGCTTTAAGTTATCTATATAAGCTAGTTAGAGACGATTAGATTAAGGCGGATTATAACGTATACTAAGCTCGCTCTACGATTATAAGTCGCTCGTCGTTAGTAAGTATCTTAAATCTAGGGATAGCTACGATACTAGACTAATTTATTAGTTAGCTAGTAATAGTAGATCTTACTTAGCTATACTAGAAGTTATTATATACTAGTATATTCGTCGCTTTCGTAAGATTATCTATCCGCTTAGTACTATTTATACTAAATAAGTACTTATTATAATCGAAGCTATAAAGATAGAGTTTATAGTTTAGAGACTTAGGTAGTAAGCCTATTCCTATATACTAGAGTCGAAATAAGGTTTAGTAGCTAGCGATCCTAAACTATACTTCCTAACTACTCGACTAGTATCCTACTTATAATTATACTTTAGATATTACTCCTAAACGATATATTACCGTATTATAATAACGTAGTATAGCGAAGTAAGGATTTCGTAAGGGCTTAGAGCTCTTCTATAGACTCTAATATTTAACGGCTAGATACTTCTCGATTATCTCTATCTATTTTTAATAGATATAGATATTTTCTTCTATTTAATAGTATATAATACTAGAAACGAAGCGTCGGCTACCTTTAAACTCGCTTATAATATCCTATAGTTTTAGGACTTAGAAGACTAGTCTATAATTAGTAGCTAAAAGCCTATATCTATAGCTAATATCGAGCCGACTAGGAGAGATACTATTATAAAGCTCGTTATATAATTTACTTACTTATTCGAACGCCTTAATACTTACGATCTACCTCCTATAAAAGGTAGTATATAGTTCGAGACTAATATAGTATTTTATTAAATCCTTCTTAGCTAAAAAGGAAGACTAGATATTAGTAGTAAGTATTTTATTATATCTATCGATAACTATCTATATATTTATCTAGATAATAACCCCTCTATCTATAGAACTATAGTTAGTAGAGATAGATAAAATAAGGATAATTTTCGCGTCGTTAGTTAATAGATACTTCTAGACGTATCTAGCTCGCGCGATCTCTATTTACGGTTAATACTATATATAGGTCGATTAGACGTACGGATTTATTTTCCGAATTATAAAGAACTAAGTAAGTACTATATATAAGCCCTTCGGCGACTATCCTAGGAATATAAATCCGAGAGAGAATAGGGTTAATATCTATAGTTAAAGTACTTTACTCTTTATAGTCTACTATAGACTACGATACTAAGTAGTACTATTACTCTATATACTAATAGGCCTATTTATTATTAGAAAGAATTACTAGATTAGAGTATCTTCTTAGAGATCTATAGACTTATTTATAGACGTACTAGTAAATCTTTCGTAGTAAAAATCCTAAAGATATCTAGAGGTAAATATAAGCGAGACTAAGAGAAGATAGACTTACTCTATACTATATAGCGCGAGTTTACGATAATAGAGAAATAGTAGTATATTAGTCGCCTTCCCTTATACTATTTAGTATAGACTAACTATAGCCTTAGCCGTATATTATCTAAGTCTTTAAGCTACGAATATATCTAATACCTACTATTATAATAGCGTTTTATACTAATAGTAATATTATAAATATCGGACCTATTCTAGATACTATAGGTTATATAACTATCTTTATATAGCTTCTCGATAGTCTATAGTATCTTTATTAGAAAGGCGTTATCTATCGCGATATAAAGCCGGTAAATATACTTATTACGAATCGTTATCCCTTCTAAGTCGTTCTTTCGGATTTTAGCTTTATAAAGTAGACTCTCGACGGAAACCTCTTAAAAACGACTTATAGTATATCTAAATATATCGCGCCTAAGATAGTTCTAGATAGAAGTCGTAGCTATAGTATCTAGATTAATATATAGTTACTTAGAGTAATAGTACTTAAGGGAATATATAGTCTATCTAAGTTTATATTATAGTCTAAGAAATAGAAGAGTCGGTTACTTTCGACTATATAATAGCTTAAAAATTTACTTTTAGAGGATCTATTTAAAGATATACTAGCGAACGAATATTAGCGATAGATAGTAGAGATATACTTATATTACGGATTCGAGTATAAATTATTCTAGATAAGGGAAGTCGATAGACTTATTATATCTATTTACGATTTAATAAATATAATCGAAGCTTTAGATATAGTACTAAATTCGTAGTTATAAGATAGGACTTTAATAATCTAGTAGTATATAGATCTATATAAAAATAGTATCTTATTATTAGTATAGGTAGATAGCGTAAGGTATAACTATAATAAAACGTATATACTTACTATATAATATCTCTCGTATCTCCTAGAACGAAGATACTCGTAGTAGTTAGAGGTAATTACTTTATTAAAGAGATATCTTCGATAAGTCGGTAAGGGAAAGACTATATTAACTCGATCTAAGCGCCTATAATAGAGGCGTAGATACGGCGCTAAAAAGCGGGCGCCTTCTAAAGTAGACTATTAACTTAATTTACGCGTCTAGCTTATTACCGCTATAATATCTCGATAGCGCTATAGCCTTATAATATAGTACTCTTTGAAATCTATCCTAAGATACTTTAATATATAAGCTCTTACTATAGATTTTAACTATCTTATACTATCTAATCTATTATAGTCTAGTTATATAGTATATATTATTTTAAAAGCTCTATTCGAAATATTTTTAATAAGAAGAAGACTAAAGAGTAAATCGCTATAGAAGTATTAGTTAAAGAGATACGTATACGATAGTACGATAGCGTATATAAGAGGATCGAATAAAGAATAGGCGTAAAATTATATAGAGTATCTCTATTCTATATACTAAAGAGTAGGACTCTACCTCTCTATAACTTTACTCGAGTCTTTATTACTTTCTCGAGATACGATTATAGTTTATACGATCCTAACTTTAGCTCGGAATATATTAAAGAATAGAAGTAGTTTATTATAAATATAATTATATAAGATAAGTAATAGCCTCGTATTTATATACTTAGTATATACCTACTCGATAATATATATAAACTTAATACTAAGAGTCTAGCTACTAAAGACGAAGAGAACTTAATAAAGTATATATCTAAGTATAGCTATAGATATAACCAAGATTATAGGTACTTATTATTTAAAGTAGAACGAAAGCTAGATATTTATCTAGTAGAGAAGAATCTATATATAGTTTAATAGAGCTAATATAATCTTCTATAGATCGTAGTCCCTATACTTAGCGCTATATTATTTCGTTTTATACTATATAGTATATAGTCTATATCTCTAAATATAGTATACTTTAGTAGATTTTAGATACCGACTTATATAGTATCTATACTATCTATTACGGACGATATTATTTTAAAACCTTAGACTATATCCTACTTCTAGATTATATAGATCGATCCGATAGCCGAATTAAAGGCGGCCTAAAGATCGTAAAATATAGTATATTAGATATAGATCTATCTCCGTTATCCGTCTTAACCTCGAAAAGCGACCGATCTAGATCTATATAGTCGATTTTCTTCTACCGCTAATCTCTAACTAAGTATATAATATAGGCCTTACTATTACTAGTATATATATATACGATTTAGAAATCGTAATATAGTCTATAAGTATCTATAGATACGGTTAGGAAGCGTAGTATATCTAATAGAAGATTAATTAATCTTATTAGCGAATATTTACTAAGCTTTATAGAAACTATAATCTCGAGATTTAATTCCTATCTCTTTATATAGAAGCTCCTATATAGGAGGTTTAGAGCTCCTATAATATATATTTCGACCTTATTATCGTTTAAATATATAAATAGGTATTTTAGTATAAAGTCCTCTATATACGGAATAAAGTTTCCGTCTCGTATTACGACTAGAAAGATCTCCGTTCGTAGCTATACTTTACGTCCCTATCTAAGCTTCTAGTTCTCGGCTAGTATTACGTTTATAGCCCGTTTTAGATTTAATATTTAGCTTATCTTTCTACTAATTAGAGTAAAACTATATTCCTCCTAAATCTTTATTAGAAGCTATAGCCGATTTAGTATAATTAGTTTAAATAGATCTATATAGATATATATATTTTAAAGTAGTACTATTTCCCTATATATAATTCTAAGATTAAACGTATTAAGAGGACGGAGCTAGTATAGAATACTATCCCTAATTAGAGTAATACTTATAATTATATTTAGAGTCGGTCGTACTATCGTCTATCGTTCTATTTCTAGCTCTCTACTATACTTTATAGTCCCGATTCTAATAGAGTTATTTATTATAGTAATATAAGAGAGGATTCTACTTAATATAATTTAATTTAAGTAATTATCTAATATATACTAGTATCCTCGATAGGGCGTATTATATCTAAATCGTAGTATATCCTATAGTATATAGTCTAATATAAGACTTTACTATACTATACGGATAGTAAAGTATAGTATAGTAGGATATAGGATTGCCTTCTTAAGTATAACTAGGTAGATATAGCGGATTCCTATAAGGCTTATTAGTCGCTATATATAGCGTCTAGGGCGTAGCGGTAGAAGCCGCTTATAAGTTTTATAAAAACCGCTAGTTTTTATAAGGATCGCGTATTAGCGCGAAAGTTAGTCGCTCTAATATAATCTACTATATTAGACTTATAGAACGAACGACGATATAACTAGCGGGGGATATATATAGGAGTATATAGATTAATATATATCGAATATAGGTTATAATACTAGTATACTAGATACTTAAAATTAGAGATATATAAGCTAATCGATAATAACTATAATAACCTCCTAATAAGGTCGATAAGAGCTACCTAATATACTATAATACTCGATTACTAGAGTCTTTAGAGTATAAAGGCGCGCTATATAAGTAGATAGCTAGTATTTACTTCCTCGAATATCTATTTTATAGAACGACCCGAGCCTTAAGATATCTACTATAACTAATCTCTTTATCTTAGAGGACTTACCTATACTAAATATAATATCTCTAGGCCTAGACGTCCCTACTAAGTCTACTAGATCCTAGCTATAAGCGCTAAGCGAAATAGTAAAGATATATATACTCGGCTAGCTATCCGAATTATCTAAAACCTCTAATAAGAAAAGGATTAACCTACTTATAATACTATCTATAAGTTTTAGGGCTAAGTACCTCTATATCTAGTATAGACTATTAAAGGTTATTATATCCTATATATCCTATAAGTATCTAAGGTAAGAGAAGTACTATAACGTACTATACGAATAAATAGCCCTACTATTAGTCTACTCGCTAAACGCCTTCGCGAGCGTTCTAGAATCGACTAGCTACGAAAACTAGCTATCTAAAAGACTAACCTCGATCCTCCTAGTAGGAATATTAAGCCTAGTCCTAGGCTCTTCTACTATAAAGACTATCGCTAAGATACTCGTAAATAGGGCCTATAATTATAGGAAGTAAGTATATAGTACTAGTTAGTACGAGCTCGAAGTAGTAGACTAGGAAATCGTAATCTATTTAATAGCTTTCGAGGAGATAAAGGAAGTAGCTAAGTTATTTACTTATATTTATATATATATTCTAAAAGAAATAAAAGCTTATTAGAACTATAGGAAGGAAAGTTAGGAAGATACTTCGTTTAGATCGGAATATAGCTTAATAATATTCTCCTAGACTATTTAATTATTATATATATAGCTACTTACTATATAGCGGTCTTTAATACTATTTTATACTACTATTCCTACTAGAAAGAAAGTAACGCCCTTACTACTAAAGTATAGCTATTTTTAGTAAGTACTAATCGAAAAGTAGCGCTCTATCTTAATCGCTAAAGATATTCTAGAAGCATTAACTATATATACCGATATTATACGCCTTAGTCTATAGTAAGCTTTATATAATATTTTAAGATACTTCGATATATAAGTATAGATTAGAAAAGCCGATCTTAGTATTATTAATTTTAGTAAGATCCTATTAGCTAGTAGACTAAGTAATAACTCTTAGCTTTATTTATATATAGTATACTCGTATTTTCTATTAAGCGAGTTATATTACCTAGAACTATTTAAATAATAACTAATATCTATAGATATTTTAACTTCGTTTCTAAGGCCGATTTCGCTCTTACTATAAAGGACTACTATAATATCCGCTACTTTAGTATAAAGATTATAAGCTAGCTTAACTAACCTAAAATCCTAATAGTATTTTTTAAATCTATTAGTAACTTTTACTAGATACGGTTAATACTAAGAAGTCGGGATTAGATCTTACTTTATATTACTTATAATAACTAGGATAAATAAGTATAATAGTTAGTAGTAGTAGTAGCTAGCTTTAGGCTATCTAAGGATACTCTACGAATATACGGAGTTAACGAAGTAGTACTTCGGGACTCTATAGCCTATAATAATTTTCTACTAATTACTTAAAAATAGGCTTCTATTATATACGACCCTCGCTTATATAGGATTAGCTTATATACTAATCTTCTATAGAACTATATCGTATTAAATAGGTTACTATATCGATTATATAGATTTAAAAGTAGTACTTTCGATTAGTATAGCGGAGTAATCTTACTACCTCTCGAAATAATTACTAGTAACTAGAAGTAAGAGTTTCTTAAGGAGTATAGCTATATCGTTATCTTAAACCGTAATAGATTCCTTCTAACTACTAATACGTTTAATCTTAGTAAGTAGATAGCTACTAGATATAAGTATAATCCTCTAGACGAGAACGAGCCGAAGACGAGAACTACTTAATATATATATAGAACCGCGATAATCTAGCCGTACTAGACGGAGCTCCTCTTAGGCTATAGTATATTATATAAGTAGAATATCTTTATTCTTAAATTAAGGTTACCTTAAGAAGTACTAAATATTATTCTAGGATATATTTTAAATAAGTAGGAGGGCTCTATTATATCGGATAGAGAATCTAATAACTAGTTTATATATCTAAATTATCTATCTATAGATTATAGCGCTATTTAATATCCGCCTTATAGAGAGATCTAGTAGTAGCCTAATAGGCTAGCTTAGTACGAGTTTATAGAGGTCTAAGATCTTCTATATATCTTATAGTACTAAAGTAACTATAAGATTATATAGTAATTCTTTAGTATAGCTAGTACGTAGTATAGCTTTAAGGAGCTCGAGATATTCTTAAAGCCCGACGAGAGTTCGCGATTACGTATACCGAGTCGTACTAGCTTTATATAGTACTTTTATATTATTCCGCTAAGTCGATATAACTATCTATAAAGTATCGATAGCGATACTCGCTACTATAACCTCCCTTATTATCGAATAATCGAAGTACTAATACGAGTCTTAGCTAGCCTTAGTACGAATATACTTATAATAACTATATAGCCGAGTACTAACTCTAAGACGTATCTTATAGTATATATCTATAATATAGAAGGTCCTAAAGACTAGATAGTATATTTATACGTTAATCTCTAGCTAGTAGACGAGATTACGCTAGATAAAGGGATAGTCTATCCTATAGCTAAGTAATACTATTATATAGTTAACTTCTCTAATTCGATAATTTATTTCTAGAAGAATTAGCTATAAAAGAACTATCTATACTAGAAGAGGGTAGAGTCTATTATACGTTATACTTAGAGTCCTATCGTCTTATTATATCGAAATCTAGATATTAGTAGAAGTACTATAGACGTATTTAAGTAATTCGTATTTAGAAACGATTTCTTTATCTATAGAGCCGAGGCCGAGTTCTATTAGTTAGAGTATATAGAATCTAGCTAGTAGTATTATACGCTATAGTAGGCTACTACGGCTTAGTATATCTAAGGTTATATAGAGTCTTAAATCGAATCGCGGCTCGAAGCTTAAGGTATAGAGACCTCTAGTATATCTTTTCCTACTATATAAACTCTACTTTTACTAGCGCTTACGATCTACGATTAAGATATACCTAATATATATATAAATACCTACTATAGATAGTTAGGTCTAGTAGCTTCGAGAAAACGTATTCGAGGTAGATAGGATATTAAAGGAGTAGGTTAGGACTTATATATAGAAGAGGCGACTAGTATAAAAGGATTAAAAGGGTTAAGTAAGGATCTATCTAACTTAGGTTATATACTTCTCCTTAAAATATAAGATCGAGCTATATAGCGATAAAAAGTATACTCGAACGCGAGAAAATAAAATATAGCGCTATAAATAGACTATATCTATAAAATAGAAGTCGATAGATAGAGTCTAAATTATAGACTAAAGATAGAAGTTAAGATATCGACCTTACTTAATCGAAAGTAGGGTATAGCTAGTCGCTATATATTAGTACTATCTAGCTTTAATATATTATTATAGCCTATATAGTCTATATAGCTACTTATAGCCGAGTTACCGCCCCGATTAAGTAGTACTAATAGTATTTTAAATAATCTTTAGACTCGGGCTATCCGTCCTATCCTAGCCTCTCTAACTAGCCGCGATCTAGGCCGATTCTTATATTCTATACTAAACTACTCTTTAGCTCGTAAAAGCTCTACTACTATCTCTAAAGTCGAAATATATCGGACTTAGGAAAAGTAGAACGATATAGCTTTAAGTATTCGATCGATTACTTTCTTTAGCTATATATTTAAGTTAACTAGTATAATAATAGAATAAAATTCGTAGTATAAATCTTACTACTAGAATCGATAGGACTATAACTATTATCTACTATAATATTATTATCGCTTTAATTCTCCTTCGAGAGTACTAATATAGCCCTCCTCGACTAGTCTATAGCGATATTAATTAGCGAGCGACCGCTAGACTATCTTTATAATATCTAGCGCTAGTTAAAAGATAATTAAGGTTACGATATATCTATACTATCGAGCGTTAATAGGAGAAGTTTATAGATAGAGCTTCTATTATACTAAGGACTTTAAATACTACTTAGCTTTTAATTATAATAAGCGGAGAAAATATACGATCTATAGCTACGAATAGAAGATATAAAATATCGAGATATTCTTAGATATAAGAGCTTATATAGGCGACTATATCCGTTAAGTATTAGATCGCTAGGATCTAACTTAGGCTAAGATCGAAGAGTTAATTTAGATAGAGGATAATAAGGAGTATAACGAAAATACTAGTAGATAGTACTAAGGCCTATCGATCCTAGGAGGATAACTAAGAGCTTTAAATTAGATTATATTAAGTTACTAGTAATAGATTAGCTAGATACCTATCGATATCGTAAGACTTAAGTATATAGAATCTTTCTAATTCTCGTACTACTACTATCTTAGTCTATAATAACTTATAGTATAGCGCCTATTATAGTCTTACTAGTACTCCTACTAATAGATAATAGATTCGAAAAGCCTAGGGAAATAGATTAAATAGAACGATATAACTATTTAATCTTTAGTTCTTAATAGATATAAATAGAGAGGTATATATACTAAAATATTAATATAGATATACGAGCTTTAGAGATACTCGATATATATATAATTATCTTTAGTACTATTACTACTACTACTAAGTTTCCTAGTAGTAGAATCGTAGAATTCGGCTATTACTCGAATATCCTTCCTAGTTAGTATAGACTACTCGACTTATATCTAATAAGAGAACTATATCTATTACTATACTATAAGTTTTAAGATATATTAGGCTTTAGCGTATATATATAATATCGGGATAATAGTTTCTTACTTTAGATTCTATACCGATTAGATATATAAAATCCTAGATTTATTAGTAGAGCTCTATACCGACTATTAATCGCCGACTTATCCTATATTTTATATAGATCTTAAAATAGAACTTCCGGAAGATTATAGCGTTCCTACGAATCTAATTATTCGGAATAAGTTAGTTTAACTCTATTTAGCTATCTCGTACTTAATAAGTACTAGTATAGTTAAAAAGAGTTAGAACTACTTTTATAATAGTAGTAGATCTATTAGTTTATTCTACTAATTATACGTCGTATACTATTATCTATATAGATTGCCCTTTATATATCGTCTAGCGGATAGTAGCTATAAATACTTTACTATTATAGGATTCGAAGCTCGAAAGTTTAAGGAGTATATAGTAATTATAGCTCTAGCTATTAATTTCGACGAGCTAGGCGAAGTTCTAAGGCTTTATAAGAGATACGTAGTTATTATACGATAAATACTTTATACTAGATACCTTATCTAGTTCTAAAAGCTAAATCTTTTAGTAAGATATCGCTTATCCTTATCGACTTACTAATCTATAGCCTAGAGACTACTAAATTATATAGAAGGTATTATATTATACTCTACTCTAGCTACTATCTCCTCTAAAGCGGGTAAATATTAATAATATATAGTATATATAATATAAAGAGATTAAAGAAAGAATAATCTTATTACGGTTCTATTAGCTAACTAGTAGCCTTAATATAGCTACTAAGTACCGCCTTTAATAACTAATAAGCGGCCTCGCGATTAAAGGTTTCTATCTCTATTATAAAGTATCGAAGTTCTTATATATACTTTATAGCTATATCGAGGTCTAATACTATAAGGTTAATCTAAGCTATAGCTCGTAGTAGTAGAATATATCTAATATAGTAGTTAGTTCGAGTAAAGGATAAATATTTTATAGTAAGACTAAGTACTATTATAGAAAAGGATAGTAGTTTTAGCTACGAGCGTATATATATCGTTATATATAATACTATAATTAATATACGAACGTAATCTAGTTAATTAGTCTAACTAGTCGTAGGTCGTACTTCGAAGGTTTATACGACCTATTCTAGAATATATAAAGCGGAGTTATAGCGCTCCTAAGCTATATTTAGGTTAGCCTACGAAAGCGCTAGACGATTATACGCTCTAGACTCCCTCTAATATATACTATAGTCCTTTAGAGAGTCTCCGAAGAACTTCTTAATACGATTATACTCGCTAAGCTCTATATATATATCTACTAATAGTCTTACTATATAGTATATATTAAATATCGATATATATAGCTATATAGAAAGATAATAAAGGAGAGGTTCGATAGTATCTTTAAACTAGCCTATAAACCGGAGTATCTAAGCTTTAATTATCTATTTTTGTTAGAATATACAGTCCAGTTGGTAACCTGGCAACGGATGCCAAGGCAGACTGGATTACATGATAATGGTCATGTGACTAGTCCAAGCTGACACCTTTCAGGTTCAGCTCCAACCTGTAGATAACAACAACACACTTGCTGTTCCTACTTTGGCCCCTACTACTCCTTGTAGCTTCTGTTGCACTTTATGATCCATTTATACCTGTCGGCCCTCCTCAGCTCGACAGGTTATGAGCCCGGGTTTGCAACTACAAGGTAGAAGACTAAAGCAGTACAGGTTACTCCTAAACCTATAAGTCCAGTCCTAGAAGGAAGAGGCAAAACAGGAGAGGGAGACTCGAGGTAGACCCACACACATTGTACAAAGAAGCCCTGTGCATATAAGTTGTGAAAGAACCTAGTGAGGCACACTCATTAATGCATGTTGGATTGCTAGAGTGTAAAGGGAACAGATAAGCCTGAGTTTTGAGCACCTTTGGATAAGCCTCAGATTCAGCACTCAGTACAGCCAATACCCTGACCTGTTTGTAACAGTCAGGAAGGACTTGAGGAAGTCATTTGCCCTACAGAGCAGGAATCTGTACCAAGTTTTCAGTAACCTCAAAAACTGATAGGCCTAGCAGAGCCAGGGATCTGCCAACCAAGGAAGACAGCCATCCAGAAACTGTTATTTTCAGAGTAAAGAAAGAGCTTGGTTCTGGAGTTTGTTTGGGTTTGATTTGCAGAAGAAATCATGGATCAAGAAGGTGGAATTGGCAAGAGAAGGGCTGCACCAATCTTGACAAGAGACAATTGGAGAATATGGTTCAGTCTCCAGGAGAACAACCTTGAAGGAAAAGATGTATATTGGGTCATCTCTGACTCATGGACACCACAAGCATCAGAAGAGAGTACTCCTACTCTTCAGGGACTCAGGCACTCTAGGCACAGCCCAGAGTGGAGGAAGGCAAATGCAACAGCCAGGTATGAGCTGTTTATCTGTCTTTCTGAAGATGATCAAGAGGAAATCCTTGAGGACAAGAATGCTACAGATGTTTGGACAAAGATGAGGTCCAAATACAGCAAGGTGTATACTGCACACGCTATGGCAGTTGTGAGGGAGTACATTACCTTCAAGATGTCAGATGAATGGACAATCAGGAAGGCTTGGGTACATCTTGGGAATCTTGGCAGAAGGATTGCTGAGATAGACCCAAAGGAGAGTCACTACAAAGAACCAGAGAGGAAGATAAAACACCTCCTGGATGCTCTCCCATCTGAGTACCAGAGTACAAAAGATACTATCCTGGCCCAAGCATTTATGACACCTGACCAGGTGCTTATGCTCCTAGAGTCACATGAAGCAAGATTGCAAGAAGACAGTGGGACAGCTATGTTTGCCAAGAGAGGTTATCAAGCAGGAAGCAGTAAAGACCTATTATGCTTCCTGTGTGAAGGGAAGCATTGGGTCAAGGAATGCCCCAGCCTAGACAAGGCAAAAGCAGCTGTCAGACCAAAGCAGAGCTACAGGATAGCAAAGAAACAATCCCCATCCAGGGCCAGGAGGGGATCTTCACCTGACAAAGAGCAACTGAAAGAGATGGTGAAGAAACTGAGCCTGAAGATACAATCCCTAGAAAAGAGATCTAGGAAGCCATCTTCCAAGAAAGCCTATGCAGCACAAGATGCAGAGGCATCCTCTGAATCATCTCCTCCACCTGAGGAAGAAGATATTGATGAGGTAGCTCATTCAACTGTGGAGGCAAAAGGCAAGTACAAGCTATCTGAATGGCTGCTTGACTCTTGTGCTTCTGCCCACATGACTGACCAAGAATCACTCTTCAGAGACCTGAAGCCTCTCGAGAGGAAAAAGTGGATCAAGGTTGGGGGTGGCTACTTGACAGCTACACATGTTGGGAATGCAGTAATGGGTGGAAGGAAAGGCAAACAGATTGTATTGAAAGGTGTTCTCTTTGTACCTGGGCTTGGAGTCAATCTTGTTTCTTGGAACCAATTCAGCAAGCAGTTCGGTGTTCAACCACCAAAATTCACACTTCATTCACCTGATGGAAGGCCAGTTGTCCAGACAAGGCTTTCAGGAGGAGTACCATTCATTGAAGAAATCAGCCAAGACCTGGATGAACTTGCATACATATGCATTCCCCAGGATTCAGTGAATGAAAATGCCTGTGCATTTGCAGCTCAGACTGACCAGGATCAGTGGGAGCTGTGGCATAGAAGAGTTGGACACTTTGGAGAAGGACTAGTAAGAGACCTTCACAAAGTAACTGACCTGAAGGACAAAATTCCTGTCCCTGCAAAGCATCAGCCTTGTAGAGTGTGTTCTCTAGCCAAGATGAAGAAACACAGAGGCAAGGAGACTGAGAGGAAGCCTGCCAGGCTCTCCCTTGTTTCAATTGATATCTGTGGACCATTGCCTGTTTCAAGGCTTGGTTTCAAATGGTGGCTTGAGATTGTTGACAACTTCTCAAGAAAGAAGTGGACCAGTCCACTAAAATCAAGAGAAGATGCAGCAGACACCCTGCAGGAATGGAAAAGAAAAGCTGAACTGCAATCAGGGAATCAGCTTCAGGCAGTAAGAAGTGATGGAGCAAGGGAATTGCTTTCGTTACTTAAGCAGTGGGAGAAAGAATCTGGAATCTCCTACCACACAACTGAGGCATACAACTCAATCCAAAATGGAGTTGTAGAAAGGTCAATCCAGACATCTGAAGAACATGTTAGGGCCATGCTTGAAGATTCAAATATGCCAGTTGAATTCTGGCCAGAAGCATTGGATGCCTGTACTGTTATAAGAAATGCCCTACCAAATGGGCCAGATTTTGATGGATTCAAAGTTTCACCTGATGAAGCTTTCACTGGAAAGAGACCTTCTGTATCACACTTCAGGGTTTGGGGATGCAAAGCAGTTGTGTATATGGATGCCAAATCTCAGCCAATTGGGATGAGATCAGACAAGCTAATGAACAGGGGAAAGAATGCTGTGTTCATTGGATATGTGCCTGATACATCCAAGATGTGGCTGTTCTGGGAGCCTGACATGAAGGCTATAAGGGCTCACAACAATGCTGTCTGGTTTGAGAATGAGAAAGGAGGGGATATGACCTTGAATGTTCCCAGACTCAACCAGCCAAGCCAAGCCCCAGCAAGAAACCCAGTTGGCAGACCAAGAAAGGAGAAACTGGATCTGAAACCATTACATGTTCAACTGCCTCCACCACCAAAGGACATTAAGCAATATCAGGTGATAGCTGATCCAGAAGAAGAAAACAAGAATGAAAAACAGCAGGCTCCTAATCAGAGCCAAGAGAAACCTCAGCAAGACAACCAGAATGTCCAGGCTCAGGAGGGGAATTCAAAGAGAAGAAGATCAATTTCTGATGAAGGGTTAAGAGAAGAAAGAGTTCATAGTATGACCACAAGATCAACTATGCAGAAAAGACCAAGAGAATCAGAGGATGAAGAACTCCCTGAAGCAAAACATCACAGAGCCTTTATCTGTATGATGAAAGACCTGGATCCAAGTATGAACTGGACAGAAGAACTTCTAGGGTGTGTCTATGAGGTTGCATTCCCTGCTTTTGCACCAGGGATTGCACAAAGACAGGAGGTTCCAATTCCAAGAACCTACCAAGAGGCAATACAAGATCCAAAATGGGGTCACATGTGGGAAGAGGCAATCCAGAAAGAGCTGATTGCACTTGGAAGCAACCATACCTGGGATCAGGTAGTTCCACCAAAAGGAGCAAACCTGGTTACCTCAAAATGGGTGTTTGATGTGAAGAGACTAATCAGTGGAGCAATTGACAAGTTCAAAGCAAGACTGGTTGCAAGGGGTTTTTCCCAGAAATTTGGGTAGATTTTCAGGAGACATTTGCACCAACAGTAAGGCATGACACACTCAGGGTGTTTATGGCTGCTGTATGTGAGAAAGACCTGGAATTGCACCAAGTGGATGTGAACAATGCATTCACTGAAAGTACCCTACAGGAAGATATCTTCATGATTCCCCCACCAGGAGTGGAAATCCCACAAGGTATGGCTCTGAAAATCCTGAGGAGCTTGTATGGCCTGAAACAAGCAGCAAGAGACTGGAACAAGCTATGTGTCTCAAAGCTGGAGAAAATGGGGTTTTACCAATCAGAGGTAGACCCATGCTTGCTCATTCACAAGGGCAGGAACCTGATGGTTTTAACCCATGTGGATGACATTCCCATTGCAGCACCAAAACTGGAAGATGTTCTCTGGTTCAAGAAAGAACTGGGCAAGGTGTTCAAAATCAAAGACCTGGGTGAACCAACCAAAATTCTTGGGATGAAGCTTACCAGAGACAGAAAGAATGGTACTCTGAAGCTTGACCAAGAACATTATATCCAGGAAAGCCTTGCAAAGTTTGGAATGACCAAAGAAATGGCCCACCCAACCTTGTCACCTCTTGACAACTATGAGAGTCTGAGGAAATCTGACTTAGATGAAGAGAGATGTGACAAGACAGAGTACCAAAGCCAAAATGGTACATGGATGTGGCCAATGACCATGACAAGACCTGACATTGCTTTTGCCCTTGGAAGACTTGGATCATATGCATCAGATCCATCCAAGAGACACCTAAAAGCACTCAGGAAACTGGCTAGATACCTGAGATCATTCCCAAGCCTGGGTTTGATGTTCAGAAGGGGAGGAGGAAAGCTGATTGGATATTCAGACTCTGATTATGCAATGGACAAAGCTGATAGAGTCTCAATCCTTGGAAGCATCTTCTTTCTCTGTGGATCACCAGTTTCTTGGATGAGTAAGAAGCAAAAGTCAGTTGCTACATCAACTATGGAAGCTGAGTACATGGCAATGAATGCATGTGCAAAGCAATCTCAGTTCCTTGCAGCACTCCTAAGGGAGATGGACTGTGCATGGTTAGTGGGAGAATGTTCATTTCAACCACTGATCAAAGGAAATTCTGATACAGTGAATGAAATCAGACCTGTTCAGATTATGGGTGACAACCAGGCAGCTTTGACTCTTGTCAAAGATGCTCATACCCATGAGAGATCAAAACATATTGATATTAGCTTCAACAAGGTCAGAAATCTTTGGTGGCAAAGAAAGATTGCAGTGGAATACACTCCAACAAAAGAGATGGTAGTTGATGGCCTGACTAAGCCAAAGACAGGGCCACAGTTCCAGCAATTCATAAGGCAATTACAACTTGCATAAAAGGCAACAAAAGTGCCTGCTCAAAGGCGATCAACGCCGTTGAGCAAACAAGATACCAGGCCTGAGAATTGAACTCAGCAGATTGGATACACTGTGCCAATCTGGAAGCCATTGCACCTGATTGGCTGACCTGGAATCTTTCCTGAATATGAATGCAAGCAGGATACAGTGGTTCAAAAGGAAAGACAAAAGAATGTGATAGAAACAGATCATTGGGATTTGTTCTACCACATTGATTCCAGATCAAGGAATTGAACCTTGCTGGTTGGATACACTGTGCCAACCAGGAGACCACTGCATCTGATTGGCTGATTGAAATTCTGAATTGCATATGTTTGTTCGGATTGGACTCAGAGACCAACTGTTCTGAGTGGGAGTGTTAGAATATACAGTCCAGTTGGTAACCTGGCAACGGATGCCAAGGCAGACTGGATTACATGATAATGGTCATGTGACTAGTCCAAGCTGACACCTTTCAGGTTCAGCTCCAACCTGTAGATAACAACAACACACTTGCTGTTCCTACTTTGGCCCCTACTACTCCTTGTAGCTTCTGTTGCACTTTATGATCCATTTATACCTATCGGCCCTCCTCAGCTCGACAATTTTCGATTTAAGGTTTACTAAAGTAAAGAATTCGAATCCTTATTTAGGGGATCTAGAAAAGAGATCTTATCTATAATAGAGCCGGCGAGAGTATAGTTATTCCGAAGTATTATATTCTTAGCTAGAGAGAGCTTAAGTACTATAACTAAGTATTTAGTTCGTATATCTATTAGATCGAGATCTTTTAGTATAACCTAAATAACCTTATCTAACTTATTATATTACTCTTAACGTTAAAGACTTATACTCTAAACGTATATAATATTTAAATTAAGAAAGGCTAGTACTAGAGAACCGGCTAGAAAATAGCTTATCGCGAGCGGTAGGACTAGAAATATTAAGACATTACTCGTACTAGCGAATACCGGCTATATATTAGATATATTAAGAAGTAGGTTAATATCGTATTCCTATATTTTATCTACGTCTAAACTTTCGAGGGCGCTAGCTAAGTATAGCTTAAGTTTCGATATAGTCTTATAGAAGCTAGATATATTAGCTTAGTACTCTATATTAACGGAGCTATAAAGTACCTTATATCTAGTATCTTATTACGCGGATAGATATATAGTAAAAAGTTAAGCCTATCGCGAGACTAGTAGTCTATAGTATAAGATAGCGAGATAGTATAAATAAGATCGTTCTAGCGAGAGAGTATAGTATATTATACGCCTATTTCTAATAGTATTAAGAGTATATTAGGACTTTTAAAAACGTCCCCGAAGCTAGGGCTAAGATATATATTATTAATATAGATCGTAGTTATTCCTCCTTAACGAGTCTATCGATACTAATAATTAGTAGCTCTTAGTAATAAATTCTCGCTAATCGATCCTAGAGGGAAGCTATCTAGTAGAGCTAAAAGTATATTAAGTAATTTATAGTACGAAGTAGTTAGCGTAATTATATATTACTCGTCGTCGTTAGGAGTAAGTTAACTAGTACTTATACTCGAGTAAGGGCTACTATATCTAGAAGCCGGACTCTCGTTATAGCTACTAGTAAGAAAGGATATAGTCCCGTTTATCTTAATATTATTAAGATCTATATTATAGATATATCGATTATACTAAGAAAGGAGATATCTAAGATAGCTATTACTATCGATATATAAGCTATAGTATATAGCGATATAGGATATTCCTAATCGTACTATTAGTACTAGCCTTAATATATCGGCCTCGACTCTATTAATTCCTTTATAAGTATATAGAAGTATACTAGCCTTATCCGATAGATCTCGTAACGATATTATATAATTCTCTATTATCGCTAGTAAACTAAGTCTAGTAGATATAATATATAGTCGTCCGTCCTTATTTCTAGTTCTAATAACTTCTATATAGAATCTTCCTACTCTCTCGATATTCTTAATTATTTTAGGGATACGTTCTAGTACTTTAGCCTAGTTTTCGATTACGGTCGTAAAATTAACTTTAGATATAATAGTATAATCGATTATATATACTATAAGGATAAGAATAATTCTATATTTAGTAGCTAAGCGGTTAGAATATATAAAGTATATTTTTAGTACGCCTATCGCTAGATCTAGACTCGAAGATATAAGGAACTCGAAGAAGAGCTTAACGCCTTACTAGCTATCCTAAGACTCGCTAGCGATATATTCTACGACTTTTTCTAGCTTCTCTTTTATAGTTTTAGACTATTCTCGAGTATTAACTAGCTCGAAATAAGGATTATAGTCTATCTAACGTCTTTTCTTAATCGTATATTATAATACTAGTAATTATATTAAGTTATAGATAGCCGCTAACTCTTAATAATCTATAGGCCGAAAGTAGTTAATTAGCTACTAAAGCTCCTTAAACTTCTTCTAGATCGTTTAGAACGTAGTCGCTATTCTCGATTATAAGGCCCTTAAGCTTAGCTAGGGACTATATAGTTACTTATATAGACTAGCTACTAGTTATACTATATAAGTAAGAGGAAGTATATTATAAGAGTACTAGACCTAAAGTACTTAGCCCTTACTATCTAAGTATATAGACGATTTACCTTCTAAGAGAAATAAATCGTCCGTACGTCTATAATTATTAATTTATCGCCTATCTAAATCTTCCTTCGACTAATCGCTAATAGAAGCGATACTAGAATAGATAGGCGCTACGTACTAGTATCTACTATAGCCCGGATATCTTCGATTATTTTTAAAGATATCCTACTATTATATTAATACTATACCTAAAGCTTATAGGACTCTATAGACTACTATTATCTTAATATACTCGAAATATGCCTATAATCGGTTCTAGGTTAAGTAGTTAACTCTCTATAGTAGGAATATAGAATACTCTAAAGATCTTATTAGCTACTTATCTATTAGGCCTACCTTACTATTATAGTATAACTAAGCGAGATATATAATAGATATAAAGAGGCTACTTCCGTCGGTACTTATAAGATAGTATAACTATTATATATTAGACCTCCGCTATAGAAGTAGATCGTATCGTAAAAGCTTATAAAGACTATATACTTAAAATTAAAGACGAGCTATATAAGGGTATACTTTAATATTTATAACTTCGATACTAATAGTAAATAGGCCTAGAGTACCGGAAGAATAACTAATTCTACCTAGAAGTCTATATCCGCTACTATTCGATATAGGTTAACTTAATTATAGTAGGTAAGAAACGAGACGATCTTAGTATTAACCCTCCTTATAGTAAGTATAGTCTTCTAGTACGTCCTAAGTTAAAGCTAATAGATCTAGCTTTTTACTAATTACGCGATTACGGCTTTAGAGGCTACGGATTATCTAATTTAATATATATTAAGGCTAAAGCGGATATCGGGAGGATATCTAATAAAGATTATAACTTTACTAGCTACTAGGAATATATAATCTAGGGCTAGCTATTCTAGGAGATAACTACTAATAAACGTATATATATAGAGAACTAAAGCGTAGTAGTACTTAGAGATACTATATAAGTAGTAGTAGGTAAGAAGCTTAGAGCGAAGTTACGGCGCGATTACGATATAAATAGCCTTTCGAGAGAGGATTAATTATCGGTATATAGACCGATATATAGTACGAGAGCTTCTAGTTAATATATATACTCGTAAATATAATTAGTATATCTTTAAATATACGTTCTACCTATAACGATCTTTAATATAAGCCTCTA
Organism: Pseudocercospora fuligena; assembly: GCA_014298035.1. Taxonomy (NCBI): domain Eukaryota; kingdom Fungi; phylum Ascomycota; class Dothideomycetes; order Mycosphaerellales; family Mycosphaerellaceae; genus Pseudocercospora; species Pseudocercospora fuligena. The sequence goes on along the minus strand of JABCIY010000153.1, from coordinate 43,600 downwards.
ATTTAAGTAGATTTAAGTTTATACGTAAAGAGCTTAGCGACTTTAGCTAGTTATTCTTTAGGTATAAGCTAGAAAAAGAGTAGTATATAAGATAACTCTACTACTACTTTACTTTATAGAATAGCTAGATTTAGCGGAACTATACTTATTTATTAATACCGCCGTAGTCCCGCTCGCTACTACTTTACTCCGATTTTAATCTTTAAGCCTACCGCTTAGCTATACTATAGTAGCTAGAAATAACGATTAAAGTCCTTAACGCGATACGATCTATTATACTATAGTACGGACTTAGAAAGAATATTTTAATTATTATATATTCTAGATTCGGCTATTAGAGAATATATATTCTTAGAAACTATTAATATATAAACGATACGCCTACTTATAGTACCGGTATAGTACTTTATAGTATATATAGTAGGAACTAGAGATAGTAGCTAACTAGTAAGAAATATATTAAGAACCTAGCTATAGTATATAGAGCTAAGGATCGCGATTAACTAGATAAGTAATATACTTATAATAAGTCTTACGAGACTTTATATCTAGGGTTATATAATATAACGACGACTATCTACTTTACCTCTACTTTAGTAAGTCCTATTCTTCCCTCTAGCTTACTACTAAAAGCTACTAGTAATATCTTATTAAAGTATAGCTAGTCCTTCTAAATTATCGAACTCTATCGATATTATACTATATATATTAGAGCGACGTACTACCTACTTCGTAGTAAATTATTACTATAGTCTATTATAGGATATTCGGCTTAAGAGCGAGTTTATAGTAGCTATAGAATATCTATATAGGGCCGGTTATAACGAAGCTACCCGTTAAGTATATTAAGCTTTTCTTAATAGTAGTAGGAGTATCGAAGAGGATACTAAGAGGCCTATAATTAGCTATTAAGATATATTATTTATAAATCTTTACGTCGGAGTAAAATTAATTCCTTACTTTAGAAGCTATAGAACTTAGCCTATAGATATACTATACCGACTCTTATATAGCCGCTCGTTCTTAGATATAATAAAGAGCTATAGAGATTATTAAGAGTCTCGAGGATATAATTAATAGCGAAATACTTAGAGCTTAGTATAAGAAAAGGGCTAAGAATCTAGAAGTATTTAAATAGGGTATTATAAGCTTTATAGCTAATAAGTTATCGTCTTATTAAAACGATCGGTATAATATAGCGATTACGGAACCTACTAAGCGTTAATAGGATATATAAGAGTCTAGTTTAGTATTATTAGGAAGTAATAAGCTAGATAATAAGAAAAGCTAGAAATATATAGAAAGTTTAGACGAAGATTAGGATTCTAAATACTAACTAACGTAGTAGCGGTATTATCTATATAGTAATAGAGTAATAGTTAGTATAGACGGATATCTTATCTATTAAGGCCGATAGCGCGAATCGTTATATTATAGATTATTTAGACTAGATTAGTCCTTACTAGATTAATCTACTAATCTCTCGAGTCTCGTATCTTCTAGCTATTATTATAGAACGACGTAGTTAGAAGCTCGTAGTCTACTTTACGTTTCTTCGAAGCTAAGTTAGCTCTATAGATATCGAACTTTAATATAGCTAGTATACTTAGTTTCCCTTCTAAGACCGATACTCGATACTTAGCTATACTTCTATAACTCGCGATAGGGCCTCGATATATCTACTTAGGTAACCTAGAGTTAGGCTAAATCTATCTAAATAGCTATAGTATAAAATTATACTTATTAAGGAAATAGATAATAGAGAGAATCTCGTCGGATAGTCGGATATCGTACTTCTATTTAGCTAATACTATTTATAATAGTAGAATAAACTTAGTAAAGGTCTAATAGTCGCTTCTTAAGTAATATTCTAGATTAAAATCTAGATCGTCTCGAGCTTAAAGATTACGATATACTAGACGACTATCTTATATATATAGTATTAGCCTTTCGAATATATCTTTAAGGTTTATCTAGAAGCCTACTTAGTCTTCTTCTTAGAGAGGTATATACTTAATTATAGCGTCTCTAACTAATAAGAGGTAATTCGTTATATTCCTTAGATATTTAATCTATAGACTATAGAGATCTATTTTAATAAAATCGTCGCCCTTCGACCTAAAGATAATATATATAATATTATTTAGTATTAGTATAGTAAGCTCCTCTAAAGTTTTATCTATAATATATAGGAAGAGTATCTTCGATAGTAATTAAAGCTCTTCTAGCTTATACTATATAGCTCTTAGTATAGAGCTAAAGAGTAGTATATATAGAATCGAACTAGATCTAAAGGATATCGTAGAGAGTATTATATTTTATAGAAGCTAGACTTCTAGATACTCGTAAATAGTATAAGTACTTAAAGATAGCTATTAAGGGAAGGAGTATATAAGAATACGATACTAAAAGATAGGTAAGCTATAAGATATACGTACTTACTACTAATCTAGAGCGCCGTAGCGGTATAGTAGTTATAAGTCTAGTTATTTTTAAGGTAAGATAGAAGATCTAATCTTCTCGAAGCTAATTCGTCTCTATCTAAGTAGTATTAACTATATAGGGGCTTTACCTATTATACTATAGACCTTCGTATAGAGTAGATCCTACGCCTCTTATAATAGTAGAAACTTAGTAGATTAACTACTACGCCCTACTCTACCGTTGTATATAAAGGCAATTTACTATAGATATAGTTACTTAGTATAACTTCTACGTTTATTAAGTAGTATAGTAGATATATAGTAAACCTAATAGTAGAGGATTTAAGAGATCTTAGTTTCCGTTCCGTAACTTAAACTCGCCCTTATCGAATAAATAAGTTATTATTATACTTATTTAGACGAGATATATCTAGAAGTAATAGCTTAGTACTTAAGGGATATTACTAGATCTTCTAGATAGCTCTACGATAAGATATTCTAAAGAGGCGTAAAGGAACTATAGGTAAGAGTCTTCTAAAAGGAAATTCTAGATATACTAATCGATATATCTCTATATACTCTTCGTCGCCGATCGGAATAGCCGCTAGTTATAAGTACTCTATCGGAGTACTAGCGCCGTAGGGTTAATTTAGTACTAGATACTTTTATTAACGAAGACGGGATAAGAATAATAGTACTCTTTATAGAAGTAAAAACGGCGAACGCGATAAGGGATAATATTATTACTATTAAGAATTAAGCTTTCGATATCTATAAGATATATATCGAATCGCTTAAGTATCCTATAAGTATTATATACGGTATATATATTATTAGACTACTTTATCGTCTCTTTCGATATATACTAGGTATTAGTTTAAACTAGATAGCGCTATAGAGAGAGTAGTAGAAGTACGATTAGAATTAATACCTCGATATAGTATATCCTAGTAGTATATAAATCTTTTATAATCTATAAGCTATTCTAAACTCCTATCTAGTAGATCTATCTAGGAGAGACTACTTATAGGTTTTAGCTTCGAATAGCTAGATAAGCTAGAGTACTAACCCTCTTATAGGAAACTTAACTTACCGCTATAGAGTAGATAGCTAGTACTTAGAAGTTAGCCTATAATAGTAGGACCTAGTATAGGAGGGGTAGATCTAGTAGTAGAAGCTTAGTTAGTCTAAGCTACCTACTCTAGACTTACTATATAAGGATATTCTCTAGACTCTATAGTATAATAGATAGTATAGGTATTCTATACTTAGAATCCTATAATTACTTAGAAAGCTATAATAGCTAGTATTTATAGCCGCTTAAAATATAATAGGTAATTTTCCTATAGCTTTTCCTATATAGCGACTACTATATAGATAAACGATACTATATCTTCGTACTCTATAGCTAAGGCGGCGGCTAATTCTTAGCGCTTATAGTATATACTTATAACTTCCTCGATCTAAAAAGAATCTTCTTACTCTAATTCTCTCCGCCCTTAAAATACTATTTTAATTATTAATATATACTAGCTATATAAAAGCTTTACCTCTACTTAGCGATACGCCTATACTAGAGTTATCGCTAATATAGTCTACTCCTATATTCTTAAAAGATACGGCTATAGCTATAGAGTCGATAGTTATATACGAGTAATACTATAAAGATATAAGGAAGTATCTAGAATCTTATAATAAACTAGAAGTATACTAAAGGATTTATAATTTAGCCTTTAGTAAATCCGCGATCTAGATATTACCCTCGGATTTTATATATAACTAGACTACTTAGCTCGCCGGCCGTTTATTCTATAACGCCTTAAGGAATTATTATATCTAAGATTTCTTCCGTAACTTAAAAAAGAAAGTTATACTAGACGAGATTATATAGATAATCGGCGAATTAAGTTTTCCTTACGTAATAATAGATACGCTTATCTTATACGAAAACCTACTTATAATATTCTTAATAGGAAGAAAGAGCTATCGATAGTATAAGATTAATACTAATAGTTTAATTATAGTAGCGTATATATAGAGAATATAGTATAAGTATATTATTAAAATTAATACTATACGGAACGTCTTAGAAGATAGTACTCTTATCGTATATTTAGATAGTATAGCTTACCGATATCTTAGTATAGTAGAATACTAGATTTTATAGAAAGATATATAGTACTAAAAGTTTCTAATCGACCTAGATAACGAGATCCTAATTATATATAAGATAATCTTTTATCGATTTATTTATATAGATAGTAACTAAGCTATTTATAGGATATATAGATATAAGATATTATTAAGGCCTAATCGTTTTAGGAGTCCTATTTCTAGACTTAGTAAACTCCCGCGATACTACTACTATAGTATTACTTCGGTTTACTAGCTATAGACCTATTACTATAAGACGCTATCGAATATCCTATTCGCCTAAGGTAGACTAAATTAGAGGGCCCTCTTATTAGTATTATAGTCGTATATATAGGGGGTTAACTACTAGGACTTAAAATATATTAGAAGCCTAATAGCTATAGCGAGCTCTATAAGTAACTAGATCGACTAAGGCTCGATAGACGGTTATCTAGTTATATTATCCGCTATAGAGAGACGAATCTATTATTAAAATCTACGTTTAGCGCCTATAATTAGAGGTTCGACTACTCTACGAAGATAGTATTATAGTTAGTAGTACGGTTAACTATATATATATATACTAATCTACTTATAGCTCCTTATATCTCTTAGTAGACTACTAGTATATAGACTATTTATTATACTAGAGGATTTAAAGCGATATAGCTTTCGTATACTTATTAATAATATCTCTCTAAGACTATATAAGCTCTATCTTATAGATATCGGCTACTAGCTAGAAGGGCTTCGTACTAGAGTAGTATATAAACCTTCGCGCTAGTCTAGATTAGTTAAAAGGCTATATACGTAGGTTTCGTAGAAGTAACCTATTATAAAGCTAACCTCGATTAGCTATAGCTATTATTACTAGTTTAGAGTCGATATAGAATACTTCTATAAGTTCGATATCTAGATTTAAGATTAGGAGGATATTATAATCTACTATAGCTTATATTTCTATAGATCTAACGGCTCTATTATTATAGGAGAATAGAGATTAGATACTAAGATATAGAACTATAACTTACTTTTATCTATAATCCTCTATAATATTAAGTTTACTAGATATAGTACTATTATAGTAGACTATACTCTATCTATCGCCGTAATCTAAATCGAAGGTATTCTTAAGTAGTAGCTAGATCCTAAAGGATAGGAGATTATATAGATTCCTAGTATCTAGATCTATTCCTATATCCTAGTATATAGTTTTCGCTACTAAATTAAGGTTATCTAATTAGACTCGAGTATATATACCTCCTAATAAGCCTATTAGTATAGTAGTTCGCCCTTTAGGGTAAGGCTCTAGAATTTAGCTATAAATATATATAATAAAGTTAGTTAGGATAAATATACTAGGACGTACGAGAAATAGTTAAAAAGATAGTCGATATATTTCTACTACTAGAAAGACTATCTTAAGTATAATAGAAGTATTACGGATATCGTAAAGAGTAATAGAGATAAGCTATATAAAGGCTATTTCTAAAGAGAGAGGCTATTTAAATATTAGCTCTTAGCTTAGAAGTATCTAATAGTCTATATTATCGTATATCTCGTATATAGTAATAGACTAAGTACGGATATTAGTACTATATATAGTAGGAAGTATAGAATAAGAATAACCTATTAGAAGCTAGCTAATTTTCTAATATAATAGTAAGTTATATATATATATATATTATTAGCCGATCCGATATATTCTAGTAGTAATTAATTTATAATAGCTAGAGATATATTCTATATAGGGCGGGAGGCCGCCTTTTTATAGATAATATATAAACTATTTACTTTATTAATCCTACCTATTAGACCTTAGCTATTCTTTTAATTATATATATCTATATTCCTTCTCTATCCTTAGAAGCTACTAGTAGTATCGAAATCTATCCGATAGTACTATTTATTATAGACTAGACTTATTCTATAACTTAGTATATTTAAAGCTCTATCTAATTCCGTTTTATATCTATTTAAGCGAATTTATACTTAGATATACTAGTAGTATAGTACTATATCGCCTCTTTATCTATTCTAACCGATAGATATAGTAACGAATCTAACGGATAGACGGCTAGTTACGATAGTAATATAACTCTATCTAAGTCTCCTATTTATACTACTATATCTATTCCTACTATACTTACTAGATAAATTAATCGTCTATTATTAGATCGTCCTTACTAATATAACGTATACTATCTATTAGATAGAGGATTAGATATATCTAGTACCTCTAGCTATCCTAGCCTAATTCTCTAGCTAGATTCCTCTCCTATCTTATAAGAGTAGCTCGGCGCTAAGGTTAAAGATATCTATATAAGACTTATTATAGTAGAGGCTAAGTATATTAGTATCGATACTACTTAGGCTATCGACCTAAGGTCTAAACTCGGATCTAGATAATAGTAGGCTCTAATTATATTATATCGAACTTTACTCTATAAATACTATAACTTTATAATAGTACGTTCCTAGATACTTAAATAGCTACCGATATAGCTAACCTTAAGGTACCTTAGGCTACTTAATATCCCTCTACTATCCTAGTAATTCGTAGTCTATATACGAGATATAGTATACTAGTATAGTTATAGAAGTATAGAATATATATATTTCTAGAGATATTAAGGTACTATCGTCTAGAATCGTAGGATTATATACTCGCGTTTATCTATCTAGTATATTAGATAATCGCGTTACTCTTTAAGACTATTCCGAGCTTAACTAATACGTAGATAGAGTATCTAGGCGATTTAGCTCGCTATAGGATAGCTATAGAGAAAGAGGAAGAAGTATATACTATATAGAAAGGTAAGTCTAAAATTAGAATCGCTTAATAACTTATTATAAGACTAATATTACCTTAGATATAGCCGCCTATTAGTATACTATAGCTTCCGATTAGTATCTAGCTATTAGGAGACTTTACTACTATCTAGATATACTAGAAAGATCGAGTTTATATAAGTTCTACTTATATACGAAGTCCTTAACCTATATTATTCTATTCCCTAATACTCGCGACTTACTTTTAACTCTCTATACGCCTATTATATAGGACTAATATACGAATTAAAGTAGTAGCTATTCCGTTAAGGCGTATATAGTTATATATTACGCCTTAATTTATACTAGAGCTTAATAAGATAGTATTATTATAGTTAGTAAGGACGCTCTAAAACTCCTTTATTAATAACTATTTAAACTTAGAGAATTTAGAGCGTATCTAGCTATTACTAATATTACCGCGCTTTTCGAGCTTAGATCTTCTACTAATATTAATTTTTAATTATATATAATAGCGATTAACCTCGCTATATAAGGCTTAAGATCTTTTAGTAACCTAGTATTAGTAGTTAATTAGAATAAGTAATTTCTATCTATATTTTTATCTAGCTTAAGAACTTCTTTATTAGAATCTATAATATTATTTTAGGAAAGTATATTTATAACGGTTTTAAAGGGTTTTAAACTAGATTCTCTAGAGGATTATCTACTATATATTTATATAATACTCGTTTATCTATATTTATTATATTCCCTATAGATACGACTTTATAATAACTAATTCGGATACGATATATACGACTCTTAAGTCGATATCGGGCGACTAGTATAGAATAAGCTTACTAATTTCCTAAATACTCTTATTAAGTAAGAATCGATTAGTACCTAGATTTTAGAATATATCTATTAAGATATCTTCCTCTCGCTAGGATATATAGAGGATTCTAATCCTATATTAGAGAATTTCTTAATATATAGACTTATCTAGGCTTAATTCTATTTTCTCTTAGATTAGTTTAATATATAGACTAAGGATAACGGAAGATATATCGAGTCTATAAGTATACGAAAGGCTAGAGCTTAGAGGATACTATAGTTAGGCTTATATCTTACTTTCTATATAGAGTATCTATATTTCGATATATAGAGGAAGGTATTCTTAGTACCGAACTATATTTCCTATCTAGTTATAATTATAAAGCCTAGTATTAACTCTATAGAAGTCGGACTAGCTAAGACTTCTATAGAGTATACCTCGGATATATCCTTTTTAATATCTCTAATATCGCTAGCTACTTTATTAAGTCTAAGTAGCGAAGATAGTAAGAAGCCTATCCTAAGACTAACCTAATCTTAGACTAATATTAATATAAAGCCTATAAAATCTAACCTTCTAAAGAAGTAGGAATAAGATCTTAATATATTTAAAATTATTAATAAGTCGAATAGATATAGCGAGATTAGTAGATAATCCTAATATAGTATTATAGATATTAGTAGTATACTCTTCGACTAGAATATAGTAGTAGACTAAGGTACTATTATTTAATTTTTAGTCTATAGTTACTAGGTATACCTCGTACTATAGCTAAGTAATACTAATAGTCCTTTATAACGGATCGACCTTTCCTTATCCTAAATAAATATAGGATATAGTATTAATATTATTATATACTAGCCTATATAGGCTTAGATATATAGAGATTAAGGGCGGAGAGGTATTATCGTATAGACGAGGGATATATCTAGGATACTAGATCTATATAGAATAGTTAAGTATAGTTATTTCTATAGTCCTTTCCTAGCTAGTAATAATATCTTTCTAGCTAGTTAATATATATAGAGTCTAGACTACTTAGATAGTTAGCTATAGTATAGATATTAGGCTTACTACTTATCTTATATCCTAGTATAATATCTAGGAAACGTAACCTATCTAAGTAAAACTACTTACTAGTCCTTTCTCTTTTAATATAATATAGAATTCTTTAATATAAACGCTTATAGGAGGCTTCTTAAGTAACTCGGTATAGAGCGGATAGTAGTACGTAGTATTAGAGTCTCTTTAGAAGATAATTTATAGTAGTAGAAAGCGTATTTAACCGCCTAAGATAAACGTTATATCTAAATAGAATAAAGTAAGAAGCTTCGTTCGAGTAGTATAGTTAACTCGTAGAAGTATACTCTCTAGATATTAGAAGCTATTACTTTCGTCTATAAAGATTCTTAAGCGAGACGGCTAAGCGAAGACTTCTTTAAAGATCTAGTTATAGAGCTCCTATAGAAGCGTTTCTAGATAAGAGTATATCGATATTACTACGAGAGCTATAAAGCTTTATAGATATAGTCTAGACTATATCTTATCCTAATAGGTAAGTATAATCCTAGTTATTCTATAAATAGTAGGCGCTTCGGTAGGCGCTTCGCGTATAGGGAAGCGATAAATAAGAACGACTCTACTTACTTTACCTTCTAAGGGATCTAGTAAGTATCGAAAGCGAGTAAGGAGCGACTTAGATAGATAGTAAAACGAAAGACGGCTAGACTTATAAGCGATATACCTCGACGCCTACCTTAAGAAATTCTAGGTAGTATATTTAACTAGCCTCTAACTACTATAAGCGCCGTATAATCTATACGTAATCGAATAATCGAATAGTATAGTTAAATAGGGTCGCGCCTATATAGCGGCTATAACTTAGCTTTATCGTATCTCTATAGTAAACTTTAAGCTAATACTAGACTTAGTCTAAGCTCTAAGGAAGAGTTTTAATATATATTTAATCGATATTATTACTAGATTAGGGAGAAGTATAGTCGATAAAGCTACTCGATCTTAGAACCGCTTAATAGTATATATAGAGCTATAGTATTATAATATAGTATCTTCGATATACTATATAGTCGGTTCGCTACTTATAGCCTATATAGATTCGCTTCTTTAGATATAGGTAAGCTACTTTATAATAGGATATAGTATAGATATAGAATAAGGTACTATAGATTAAGCGGTATAGAAGATAGGATCCTATCCTATAATAAGGCCTACTACTCGTAGTCGAGTAATATAGACGAAAGAGACCGAGTCTATATAGAGGCTAGCCCTAGACTTTATATACTAGATAAGACTATACTATAAGTACTATAAGTCTAGGATCTACTATCGATAATATAAACTCTAATAACCTATCTAGACTTTAGCTCTAGACTAAAGTCTATATTAGCTTAGGATCTTACTAGTAGGTAACGATAATATTTAATATATAATAGGTACTCGTAACCTTATTTATATCTATTATAAAGGACGCTTTATAATCGTATAGTACTCTCGGTAAGTACTCCTTTAGTATTCGCTAAATATTTCGCTAAATATATTATTATAGATAGGATAGATATCTAGAGGACTAAGGCTAGAAAATCGCCTAATTTCTACTTTAGAAGAAGAATATTAAGGCGCTTAAGGCTAGTCCTTACTACGTTTAAGCTATCGCTATAAATAATAATAGATCTAAGGATAAGATACGTCTAGACTATAGCGAGACTCCCTTCCTCGATACGAATACTAGAACTAAGATTCTCGATATTATTATATATATAATAGATCGAGACTAAATTCGTATCTTTAAAGATTTAGACTTTATAAATAATTCGCTCTACTATAAGTAGGTATATATTATCGATCTTAATAAAAGTATTCTAGAGATATATAGTAGTACGTAGGCCGTAATAAAGCCTAGTATATCGCGATTTATAGAGACTAGAGAGGAGTATCTTATACTATAATAGTCGTTCTCGATCTATAGGCTACTATATACTATAGAGGAATTCTCCTAAATATATAAGATCGAGATTATAGCGGATAATTCGGTATAGATACGGTTAGTAGCTACTACCTATATCCTATAGTCTATCTTATATAAAAGCTTCGCTTCTTAAGCTTATAGTATCTATTTATAACTATCTATACTTCTTACGATAGTATTAGTATAGCTCTACTATATATCGAGTACTAGTTACTAGAGATATTAGTAGTCGTCGATAGTTTTAGATATAAACGTACGATCTTAGGTAGCGGCGGTATATCTTTAACGTCTAGCTAGCGTAGCTTATTAGTCGTATATTTAAAGTTTTCGGTTATCCTCTATAGTCGTCTAGAAATAGAATTATAGCTATAGGGGTAAACTAGGATTAGCGGACTAACCGTATATTCGATAAGCCTTAATATTATAGTATCTATAGGTCTCCGATCTATAGTAAAGGATATAAAAGAGGCTATAGGATTCGATAAAGTCTAGTAGAGATACTTTTAGATACGAGGAAGAACGCGCCTACCTATATTTAGCTATAAGATAATATAAACTAGATTATAATACGCGACTTTATTCTTTATATTCTTAAGTATCCTAGTACTAGTAAAGATATAAATAACGTAGTATTCTTAGTATATTAACTAAATAGCTATATTAGAAGAGATAGTACTAGTCTAACGGTCGATTATAATAGGAAGACTATAAAAAGCTAGTAATAGTATTAAAGATATAAAGACTTAGACTAGTATTATAGAATAAAGTTTAGTCTAAGAAGTCGAGAAGAGTACTTAAGATTATTAATTTATAACTCGTCCGTTAAGATATATAGGCGATCTTAGTAGAAGTCCTATACTAGTATATACTTATAATATTTAAGTATAAGAAGAAAAAGCTAGGGAAGTCGTAGGCGGATAAAGAAGGTAAGCGGTTACCTATACTATCTATCTAGCTTAGTTCGACTTACTAATATAAGAAGGGCCGATATTATTAAATTAAGAGGGACGGTTACTATTAATCTAGACTATACTAGATACTTAGTCTAAAGAATAAAGTATAGGTATATAGATTTATTAATACTAATATATCTACTTCTATAATAGCGATATATAGTAAGAGTAGTTAGATAGTCTTTAGGAAAATATAGTAGTTATAAACTACTATTATAGCTTAGTAAACTATCGGACTTATCTTTAAGGCCCCGAGGCCTTTCGCTTTATATCTAATTATAATTAGTAAGACGCCTTAGATACCTTATTATATCGTTTAAGTAGAAATAGATATAGTAGAGTATCCTATACTATTATCCTCTTCCGCGGATTAGTCTCTAGTATTAAGTATAGTAAGTATTCTATACTATTATATATATACTCCTTTAAGCGATCTCGAAAGCGGTAGAACGAGCTTTAGAAATCTTTTATATCTTCTATCCGAGATACCTAGCCGTCTAGGAATATATATAGGTTATACTATAGATTATAATACTCGCGACCGTTCTATATAGCTATATAGAGAGCTATAGGGCCGCCTTTCCTTAATAGTATTTTAATACTAATATAAGTAGCCGCCTATATATCGGCTAGTTTACTATAAGTTAATAATATTTCTCGCTCGGATACTAAGTAATCTACCGTATCTAATTCGCCTAGTCTAGAGGGTAGCCTACTCCTCGGATAATACTTAATTAAAGTAGTATTAACTAGTACTAGGTAAAGCGGATATCTAGTTTAGATATAGATATTCCTTAGCTTAATATTATTATAAATCCTCTATATTATATAGAGATCTCGAATAGCTAGAAGTAATTATATAAAGAGAATTTACTACTCTAGATTAGTATAATCTTCTTTCTCTATTAGCGTATTAAGACTCTATAGGTATAGCGGCGTATAGAAGGCGTAACGACTTTTACTATAATCGCTCGTCTCTAGAAGCCTTTATATATAGTAGTATCTAAAGCGAGTATCTAAAAGCTCGTTCGTAGTAGACTACTCTATCTCGAGCTTATTATAAAAGCGGCGGTAGTTAAGGGCGCCTTTTTATCTATATCTTAAGACTACTATAATCCCCGACTACTTATAAATCGTAGCTACTATTATATTAGATATTCTACGGCCGGCTTCGTCTAATATCCGCTATATATCTATAACCGTATTACTATCGGTAGGAGTAGTACTAGTACTATAGATAGTATTTTCCCTAGGTATACTATTAATAAACTCGATTATTTCTCGATACCTAGCTTTATATACTACTCCTCGTAATTATAGATAAACTATCTAGTACTAGAGTATACCGAATTCGATTAGATATATTAGATCGGCTAGTAGTTTCTATATACTATATTCTCGTTAATATATATATTAAGATAGGATTATTTCTCCTATCCTTTTAAGACTAGCCGAGTATTATATTTCGCTTATATATACTTTTTTACTACTTTTATCCTTAAGATACTACTCCTATAGACGTAGCCGATTAGAATATAGTAATAGTAGATACCCGCTATTCTTTTTCTACTTTCGGAGTATATTAGAATATCTAGAGATTTACTAGGTAGAGTATATACGAATAAAATAGACTAAAAACTAAGAGACTAACTACTAAGTATATCCGCTTAAAATCGTCTTCTAAGTAAGATTTCTATAAAACTATACTAGAATTAACTTAGGATATTTATATAGTTATAGCTATATATTATATCTAATATATTTACTATATCGTCTAATTCGGCGATATTTATAGTATTTACCTTCTTATTTAGGACTAGTAAGAAAGGCGTAGTACTAATATCTAGAATATCTTTAAATAAGCGCTAGTCTTTACTTAATAAGAAAAGGTAGCTTTAACTTAGGAGTTCTTAGTATAGAGCTAGTACTAGTATAAGCTAATTAACGAGATTACTAAAGCTATAGATAGAGTCTTATATATTTAGTACGAGTATAGTAATTATACTATACTTATTATAGAGCTCTTTAAGCGATTTAGGAATAATAGAAATAATAGATAATATTATAGATATATTAATTAAGGAATATAAAGAGACTATAGAAGAGATAGAGTAGAAATAAGGCTATATTTATAGTTCCGCCTAGTATAGATCTTAGGTATCTTAGATTTTAGGTATTATAATAAGTATTAAAGTAGTTAGTCGTACTAGGATTTAGCGTAATATAGATAGTCGTCTATACTCCCTACCTATATCTTATATAATCTAATATTTAAAGTACTTTCTCTTCCTAATTCTATTATTTATCTAGATTAATAAAGTACTCGAGGAATTGTAATAAATAAAAGAGTTAGGAATAGCGATAATAATATCGAAGAGCTCTATCCTACTAAGTATACTTACTATCTCGATATATATAGTATATCTCTAAGTCCGACCGACTATATTAACCTTAAGACTTTCTAAAATATATAATTAGATCTCGATAGACTCGATATATAACTTAAGGAATACTAGTAGCTATAGTAGTATATAGATAAAGTACGCTCGGAAGGTAATAGTAGTATAGACGATAATAAGATTAGAAGATTAGTAGATTAGAATTAGGATAGACGGAGTATATAGAGATACGATAGCGATAACGAGGTTAAGGACGATTAGTAAGATACTTCTATAATATAATATAATAATAAGAATAAGTAGTCCGACGAAGTTATTAAGAATATAGATAAAGATATTCTACTCGATTATAATATCTATAGTAATAGAGAATATAAATTTAGTAAAGGTAATTATCTAAGGCTTTAGAGATAGAATATATAGAAGGGCCCGTCGTCCGATATAGAGCTAGCCGAATCTTAATTAAAGGACTCGTTTACTTATATTTATAGTAGTAGATATTCGCTTACGATACTAAAGGAGATCGCCTATCTATATTATTAATATAATACTTTTATAGATAGTAGCGATATACTATCGCTATCTATAGAAGCTCCTTATTATCTTACTCTATTATTATAAATTATATATCGGCTATAGTTTAAGCTATATTATAGGAAAGAAATAGAGTAGATAAATAAGTTTATAATCTTTATAGACTTAGATAGCTATATCCTATCTATATATAAATAGCTAGTAGAAGGATTATATTATATAAGCGTAGTAGTTAGCTACTATATTACTTTATCCTATCTAAGGGCCGAAGAGCTTATAGTATCCGTATATATAGTTAGATTACGATCTTTACTATACTAGTATTTTAGTATCGTAGATACTATAGATACTTAGTTCTAAGTCGACTTAATTCTAGGAGCTTAGTATAGCTATCTAGAAGAGATTATAGTCGAGTAGGAGCTATAGTTAATAGAGGGATTATATTCGATTTAATAAAATAGAGCTATATCTTAGATAGTCGATAGCGAGATACCTAAAATAGTTAGTTCTATTACGGCCGATATCTATTAACTTAACGTAAAATCGTATCTTATATACTATATTCTTTTAATAATCTTTATTATATTCCTCTACTATTAAAGCGTAACTTTAAGTATTAGTAACGCCGCGAGATACTTTCTATAATCTTAGTATATATTTTAGAATATAGCGATATTAAGCTAAAGCTATAAATCTATAGTAAACGGAGTTCTTTCCGACTCTATACTCCTCTAGTCGATAATTTACTTAAGTACTATACTCCGCGAACCTTAACCCGTATTAGGCTATATTATTAATAATAGGCTTATAAGGAAAGATATATCTATAATACTATTATAGTATATATTATAGAGCTCGTAGAACCTAGAATTCCTATATTATCGTAAGGTTAGAGATTATTCTATTTATAATATATCCGTCTACTACTATTATATCGGCGAAGAACGCTCTTATAGCTTATATATATATTTAATTATTAAAAAGTTCGTTAGTAGTAACTAGGAAATAAGCTATTATATTAGTATATAAATTAGTAATAGAAAGAATACTATATAGAAGGATCTATTTAGAGTAGGAAAAGTACTATCTACTAAAGCTATAGTAAATAGGAGTTAAGTATCGCGTATAATAGCTAAAGAAGATAGGAATAGAGAGGGACTATCGAAAAAAGTAGTCTAATCCGTTATACTCTCGTAATTCCTACTAGTACCTATAGCTATATATAACTACTATAAGTTATATAGCTCTTCTATTAATACGATTCTTGCGGATACTACGATTCTCGCGATTTTTATAGATCTTATAAGACTTATTAGCTTAGCTATTATATCGGCTACGATCTTATCTACTATAGCTTAACGAAAGCGCTAGACGACGCGGTATCGACTCGCTATTAGTAGTCTCTATATATATCCGCTAGTATATACGAGCTAGTACTATATAATTAACTACTAATATCTAGGAAATAATCCTAGCTACTTTATACTTACGTTTTATAAGGCTAGTATAGACTATACTACTAAAACGGACTCTATATTACGAGAATATTATAAGTTACGTCGTTTATATATAGAAGATAACGAATCTTTATAGAATACTTATCTATTCGCTTTAGGGACTTTCCTCTAATATATTAATACTAAGGAAAATAAGTCTTTACTAGTAAGAGCCCTAATTAAATAGTAATCCTTATATCTATATTATAGTAGAATTATAATATTAACTTTTATTATAGTATTATAATCTAGATCTATACTTTATCTAAATATCGACTCGCTTAAACGATTAAAATATCGATAAGACTATAAAAGATAGTAAATAACTTCTATATATATAAAGCTAATAGACTAATTATATAAGGAGTAGTAGATTACTATAAATAATATTATAGTAATTTTCTAAAAAAATAGCGATAGCTAGTAGAGTAATACTTTATAGAGAGATATAAATAGAATAGACGATATTATAGTAAGTATTAGTATCGATAAAGTCTATAGAAAGCGCTAATATATAAGGTACGAGTATAGTTAGAGTAAGAGGCTACTACTATAAAACTAGATAAAGGAAATCGAGTCTAGATCTATATATAAATCTTCTATAGCTAATAATATAGTACTATATCGGCTAGGAAGAGAGTAATAATAGTTCTATTTACTCTTACTATATTATACTATATATAGGACCTATATAGATAGAGAACTAAGTTTCGTAGATCGGTTCTTATAGAAGCTATTAATCTCTATAATTTCTATCCGTATCTCCCTTTCTTAAGCTATATTTATAGTAGTCTACCGAGATTATCTTTCGACTAAGCGGTACGACTTTATAGCTCTCTTCTATACTAATCGATATATTATCTCTTATCTAATATAGACTATCTATACTATTCGGATATAGCTATACTAAGCTAAGTAGTAGATAAAGTCGATCGATATCTAGAGTAAGCTATTAAATTATCTACGATACTTCGCTAATTAATCCGATATAGTCCTAGCCTTATATAGGCGAGCCTCTATAAAGCTTTATTATTATAGTACTAGCGTAGTATTTATACTAAATTAATCGCTAATAGTAGTTAAATAGTATCGTATTATAGACTAGCGAATTCTAAGATAATCTAGCTAAGCTATTCTTATATATTAGGATAGTATATATAGAAGAAACTATAGAGTAACGCGTACCTAAATTAGAATATATATAGAACTTAAAATATATCGACGAGACTCCGGTTATTATCTAATTTACTATTTAATATATATATTAGGAGTTAATCTAGACTAGGGAGCTATTTAGTTAAAGGCTATATAGCTAAATTATATAGAATAGAGTAAGATATAGAACCTATAACTATATAAATAGTAGAAGACTTTTATAGAGAGGATAAAATAAATAGAGGGATAGTATAATATCTAGTAATATTAGTTATATTAACCCTAGTTCTATATTTTTATTACTTTAGTCTATAAAGATATAGTATACGGTCTATCTATAGCTATCTATATACGCCTTTAAGTACTTCTATATATATACTATAGAATATTTTATAGTAATTTAATATCTACTCTATTATCTTAAATAACCTCTCGGTCGCTATAAATACTAATACTCTACTCTCTATATAGCTCTCTATTAGATAAGTTACTACTAAGTAGTTTATATTCTTAATAAGCGCGTTAAGCTAGGGAAGTACGAGATAGCGCTATATACTATATAATAGCTTATTATTAGGAGTACGGATATTTATTATACTACTTATCGAAGAAAGGCCTACTTTATATATAAAGTTAGCTATAGCTAGTCGAAACCTAAGATAAGTACTTACTAATACTATTAGAATTAATAGAGTTCTAATTAGGAGCTATCGTATACTCGAGATAGATAAAGAAGATATAGTCTACTATACTAGGAGACTCTATATCTATCTTAGTATCGAAAGCTTCTAAGAAAAGTCTATATATATCGCGAAGCTAGATAATCTATAAATCGAATTATACTAGAAAGCGTAAAGCGTACTAATCGGCTAAGGTCTTAGATCTAGATATCGCTAGATCGTAGATATATAGTAACTTAGAGTCTTTAGTATTTAGATTTATAGGATATTATATATTACTAGAATAATCGTAATCGTAGTCTAGAAGATCTAAAGATTCGGATAGCTTCGTCTTACTATAGTTCTCTATACTAAGCTATTAGCTTACTAAATTAACCGATAAATAGAGAGTATACTACTATAAGCTTATATATTCTAGTAGCTAGCGAAGCGGATATAGTACGAAGATATTATTACTAAACGATATAGTCTAAAGATCCCTATCTATATAGCGGATAATACTTATATAGTAATATAACTTAAATTCTTTTAATAGTAATATCTCCTTCTAGTAGGGACTTACTAGACTCTCTAAACTAACGTCTTCTAAAATATATAGTATCGGTTATAGAGATCTAAGTAGTAGCTATAACCTAAATAGGAGTCCTAAGCTTCGGTAGTATAGATTAGTAGGATAGTAGATAAACTCTATACTAGAAGGATCGCCTTTATAATAAGGATTTCTATATATCGCTTAGTAAGTCTACTATAGGATAAGTAGTCGTCTAGTAAACTAAAGGTTACTAGGTAGTAGATATATATTAGGCTTTATCTTAGTATATATAAGCGCTCTAGGAGGGCCTATCGATAACTAACGCTTATATATAGTCTATATAGTATTTACTATATCTTAAGTCTATAATCTTCTAGTATATTAATAATAGGTCGATAATTAGAGCTTTCTATACTAGCCGCTATCCTTAGGTTAATCGTACTCCCTTTATTTAGTCTAACTAGTTTTACTAGTATTACTTTATTTAATCCCTTATATCGAAACTCTAGTATATAAGTAACTAGTCCGTATCGTACGATAACTTCTATATTATTCTCCTCCTATAATATATAAGTATATTAGATATAGTTAGCGTTAAATTTATAAGCTCGCTTAAATCGCGCTATATCGGCGAGCTCGTATCCGCTTTACTTTATATCTATTATATCTAAGAATAGTAGGGCGCGGCCTCGAAGACGAGAAAGATTAAGGAATTCGGAACCGGCTACTACTAATCGTTAGTATCGAGTATAAAAAGAATCTTATATAAATCTAGCTCCCTAGATAGCTAGAACGATATATTAGGAACGAAGTATATAATCTCGCTATTACTCTAACTAGTATATATATAGCTAATCGTTAAGTCGGGATAGTAAGAGTATATAGTTAGTAGGCTAAGTATATCGTCGGATAAGCTAATCGTCCCGCTCGGCTATATAAGTACTATTAGTAGTACGATATTAAGAGAAAGCTCGCTCCTATCTATATATATTATTCGGAACCGAAGGTAGCCTATATCTTAAGTCTATTACTAGACTTTATTATTATTCGAGCGCGCGAATATATATCTAGGGATTAAATCTTCTATATATAAAACGAACTATCTATTCTAAGTAACGACTAGAAGTAATTTAACGCGTAACTATACTTCTCTAGTAAAGTTATAGTATCCTAGTAGTATCGTATCTAGTACGATCTATAGATTTATTATAGGATCTAGACGACTACTAACTAGCGTAAACGTATATCCCTCTCTAATCTTATATAATAACTATAGTCTATTAGGAAATATAATCTTAAAAGGGTTAGTATAGATATATATCTCGTTCTATAGTAATATCTCCCTATATATTAGCTAGAGATAGAGTACGTCTATTAGTATAAGCTATTATATAATCTTATCCCTAATCGGCGCTATATCTATAATCCTAGCGAGGCTCGTAGTAGATCTTACTTTCGGCCTCCTTCTTACTAGTATACGTATCGCGCTATATATAAGCCTTTTTCTAGGCTAGATAGTATCTAATAGTCTTACTATTTAGCGGATCGTACGGAAACGTAGTTTAGATATAAAGATTATAAGTAGTTTAGGTAAGCGTATTTAAGCGGCTCTCTAGTATATTACTATTAAGCCTTAAGTATCCTTAAAGAGTAGTATAAATATACGACTAGTATAGTAGATACGATAAGTCTAGCGACCTCGTACTTATTACGGCCTCTAAGTACTTTAATCTATTTAGTCGAATAGAGTACGTACGTTCTAGTTACGTATTTAGATATCTATAGCTCGAGATAGTAGTAAAAGGAATATAAGGAAATAAGATTAGGTAATATATTATCTAAGACGTAAAATTTAATTTTAAAATACTATATACTTAATACTTAACTACGAGACCTTAAACTAACGATTCTCTATCGTACTACTTACTAGCTAGCTATATACTTCTAGCTTAGTACGTAGTCGCTTACCTAGCTTAGCGATATTATATAGACTTATCTTCGCTTATTTACTATATCTCGTATAGCGTAGTTAACTTAAGCTAGTATAGATACTAGATAATAGTAAACGAAACTTTCTAGTAGAAATCTTATAAGTCTCTTAATATTTCCTAGGAATACTAAGTATCTTATTTATCTATACGTTTAATCCTACTATATAATACTTATTACTTCTTATTATCGCCGTATTTCTATATATATCTTTCTAAAGTCCTTCTTTCGTTTTTTTCTAATAGGACTAATAATAGATAGTTTAGTCTCTTAGTAACTATCGCCTTCTTCCTTATTTCCGCGATTCTAATACTACGATATAGTAGTTAGAATAGTAATAAAGACTCGTCTAAAAAGATACTTACTACTTCGAGCTCTTATATTATCCTTATTCCTAGTATTACTACTATCGTTACTAAAGCGGATATATTAGATACTAAAGAACTACTAATAAGTTCTTTACTATCCTTAAGTCTCTTAAGCGGTAGTTTACTATTAAATAAGCTACGTCTATATCTACGCTTATATAGTTCGTATATTAGCGACTAAGGAATCGCTAGTACTATCTAGACTAAATCCGACTATTTATTATCTTTAGTATAAGTATACTCCTATAAATACTACCCTTCTTTATATTCTAATTAACTATACTAAAGTCTTCTAAGATAATACGGATTATCTTCGATACTATTAAGGAAGGCTAATTCGAGCTTAATCGATAGAATTTAATATTAGATCTACTATAGTAATAAGCTAAAGCGATCTACTTTATCCTTCTTATAACGATATTATCTTATTAATTAGAGGAAGTCTATAATAGTATCGTTCCGTATTTTAATCGATATATAACTATCCTTCGCGGCTTTTAGTATCGCTTATTCTATAATTAACTATCGTCGAAGTTTAATTATAGAGCTATACGAGTTCGTAATAGCTTTCTTAGTAATAGATATCGCTACTATTACCGATTATATAGCTCTCTCTATTCTTTCTCTTTTATTAGTATACTAAAAGATAGTATTAATATTATATATAATATTATATATCTCTCTAGGGTATAAGAAGCTTATACTAATAAGCTTCTTCTAGGTATTATTATACCGTCGCTAGAAACGTTTAATAAAACTTACTACTCGATTATAGAACTAATATTCGTAGCCGAAGTACTCGATCTAGATAGTTAGCTTATCTTAATAGCTAAGATCTTTTTTAAGTTAAAAAGATCGAGTAAAGCTATACTTACTTAGTCGCGCCTTTATATTCTTAGTATACTCTTAGAAGCCCTATTACCCTTCTCTTAGACTATACCGCCTAATAAACGCTTTCTAACTATCCTAGTCTACTATACTAATTAATATCTATTCGCTTATAATACTACGCTCTCTTATAATAAGCTAAAGCCTACGAAACCTTTCCTATCTAAATAAATAGTAGATATAAAATAGAGTCTACTTAACTTTATTATAGATCTATTACCGCTAGAATAAGATAATATCGTAGTACTAGTTAGCTTTAAGGTACTACTCCGGATTCTAGAAGATTTCTTTAAGGAGATAGAACGAATATAGAGAGCGGCCGCTAGTATTAACTAGTATAGAATAGGAATTAATCTCTTAGCGTAGATCTTTAAGATTTTATTCTTCTTAAGTTAGGGCCGGCTTAGTCGGAGTAAGTAAGGGCGATCTACTAAACGACTTAGAGTAAATAGGAATAGTCTAAAGTCGAGCGGCGACTTAGTCGAGGTCGACTACGTATAACTAGGTAGCTTCGTATTAGTATTATATAATATCTCTACTCTCGGCTATTAGATATAGGAAGATAGATAGTAATTATCGCTTATCTTAGTCTATAAATAAAAGTAGGTATTATATTCTTAGGATCTTATATACTTACGATTCTAAGCGCGATATAAGTAAAGTAAGAAGAATATATAGCGAAGAAGTATCGCGAGGTTAGTACTATACTATCTATTTTTTTTTAGATATCGGTTAAGCTCTTTATTCGTATACTCGGCGATTTAGTAAGTAAACGGCTTCGGCGCTATAATAGTATTATTACCTACTATTATAATATAGTAATTATAAGCGGGTCGTAGTTAATAAGTATATTAGTATTTAGAAGGAGTTATAGAATACTATAGGACGAATAGGCTACTATTATTCTATAGATCTCTACTTAAGATATCCGCGCTAAATAAGCTAATACTAAGACCTTAACCTTAGCGCTATTATAATATAGATCTATATAGTCGCTTACTACGTATTATACTATAGATAGTAGCGGCTTAATTAGGTATAATTAGCTCTCTAGAGTAATAGAGTAATTTATATTTAAATATATCTTATATCCGCTAGCTACTAATATAATATAACTTCTATTACGATTATAGTAGAGATATCGTATTTAAATTATCCTTCTCTTTACTAGTTTATATATATATACTTTCTTTAAACTATAGAAGATCTTATCGTATATCTATATCCCTATAGTAAAAGTAAAGATAGTTATATAAATCGAGTAGTAGAAAGCTATAAGAATAGCTTCTAGTCGCTAGATAGAGAGAACGAGATACCTAAACTACTAGATCGCTATAGCTAGGAATCGATAATCCTACTAGATAAGAATAAGGATATAAGAAAGGAAGATATTTATAAGGATAAAGGATTATAACTAATCTTTATATATAGACCGAAATCTAGCTCTAGATTCCTTATTAAAACCGATTCTAATAGTTACGATATTATTCTACTATAACTACTAAATATTAGCCGCTAATATTACTATATATCTTTTAACTTTAAGTAGCGATTAATTATATAAGATTATTCGATAAATAAGATAGTTATTAGATATAATAGAAAAGGAGGATAGAAGCGCTACTACTTTATATAGATTATTAGCGGATACGAGATTTATAATAATACTAAAAAGATAGTTATTTAACTTTATATAAATCTTAAGCTATAGATTATTATTTCGAAGTCTCTATTCCTAGAGATATACTTTAATAATATAGACGAATTCCTTAAGGATACTATAGCGAGTATAAGCCTATCTTTAGGAGTACTTAGTATTTAAAGTACTTCTCTAATAGTAGCTTCTAGTAGAATATATACTCCTATCTAGGATCCTATCTTCCTTAAGTAAGAGATACTTAGAAAGAGGACTTTCTTAGTCGTAAAATATATATAGGACGTAAGTACCGGTTTCGAATATACTTCTAAGAATTTTTATAGCTATTAAAGATCTAACTAGAAGAAAGAGGTATCGCTTATATATTAGATTTTATATATAAGTATAATATCTATTATAAGTATAACCGACTATATAATTAATATAGTATTAAGAAGTACTTAGTTCGCCTATATACTATAATAGAAAAGCCGTAACTTTATTTAATTCTAGAATATCTTCCTCTTAGAAACCTTTTCTAGTAGTACGAGTAGTAAGGTATCTCTAAAGAAGAGGTTATTATTACTTTATAATAAAGCCTCTCGGCTCTAATATATCTTTACGAATAGACTCTACTAATCGTATATCGAGATATTAAACCTAAAAATATTCTCGTCTAGTCTCGAAAGCCTTTCTAGATTAAGCTAGAGGATTTTAGCCTATCTAAGATAAGTAAAGATCTATAAACCTTTTACGGAATAGCTAAGTATCTTACTCCTAAGCTTACTAAGTTCTATAGGTTAGGCCCTACTCTAGATCTTAAGTATATATATATAGTTAATATTTAGTCGTTTAGTATAGTTATCTTTAAGTACTTCTATAAGCTACCGAAGTATAGTAATAGTATAGGATTACCTTAATATATAAAGATAGTTAAGCGGCTAAATAACTAGGAATCCGATAACTTAATTATTCTCCTATTAAATATAGTCGTTATAGATCTATAAGACCGGAAATCGGCTAAGAAGTATCTAGAAGATATATTAGAACTAGATTTACCGAATAGACCTTTAGTATATAAGCTAAACTAGCTATATATAGATACCGCGATCTCTACTAAAAGTTTCTCTACTTAGAAGCTAGATAGGCTCTAAGCCGGCCGTATTATATATAGACCTACTAATTAGGCCTTATAAGCGATAGTAAGGCTAGTCGGTAGCTCTAAGTAGTAGAGGTCTTTAGACGAGAATACTAATAGGAACCGCTACTCGTCCTTTTATCTATCGAGTATTTTAAGTAAGGCGGCGAGCTCTAGAGATAGTATTCTAGGATACGAAAGTATACTTAAAATTCTTATAGTAATTTAGAGTCGGGATAGTAACTCTATAAATATCGATCTCTCTATTAATATCGATATAGATATCCTATACTAATATCTTAAACTATTAAAGATAGCTCGGCTCTAGATCTATAAAGACTATATTACTAAGCGGACTATTATTACGGTAATTTCTTAGTCTCGAGAGTTTACTATTACTAAGTTTATATCCTCTAATCTAGTATACTCTATCGCCGACTTAGCTAACTATCTTACTTATATTCTAGAGCTAATAAACCTCGAGCTAACGATCGTATCTTTCTAAAATAACTAGAAGATCTAAGATAACTAGTAAACTAAGGGCCGGCTCGATAAAGTTAATACTATAGGATTAGAAACCTATTAAAAAGATATAAAGTATCTAATCCTAACTATAATATAATTACGTAGAAGCGGGCTAGTAGATAATAGCTATAGTTAGTCGACTACTACCGATTAAAATAAAGGAATAATATATCCGTCTAGCTTACTAGATATAATAAATATTTCTAGCTATATACTTCCGATATATTAGTAACCTAGTTCCTATATATCCGAGCTCGTTATAGAATAGCTTAGTCTATCGGGAAAGATCGCTATAATAGTTACGATATCCTCTATATATTATAGTACTTATATACGAATTCGTAGATACTATAACTTTAATAGTATAGAGATATATAGGCTATAGGACGCGATCTATACTCTTCTTTTAGGAAAATACTAGTCTAGTTAGGTAGGATCTATAAAAGGACCTATCGTAGTAACTTAAGATATAATATATATTTCTACTTATATTATTATCCCTCTCGCTACTACCGACTATACTATAGTAACCTTCTACTACCTTAAAAGTACGATAGTTATTATTCTTAAAGTTCTATAGTATATATCCGTAATACGCTACCCTTTATAAATAGCTATAGATTCTAGACTTCTCTTTTTAAGAGAATAATTTTATTTTTAAGAAGCTCGATATCGATAATTCGAGCTTTATCGTAGCCTTCTCTTATACTCTACTCTCTTAACTACTTTATATAGTATCCTATTTTTAGCTAATTATCTAATAATCGATCGATTTATAAATATAGTAAGTATTCGATATAGACTTTAAAATAGTCTAGGATCTCGAAAATAGCTAGTATATTCTACTTAATAGAAACGGAAACCTACTACTTAGAAGTAAGGGTAATAACTTAATTATTAGATATTATAGAGGTAGCTAATAGTAATATATCTAATATTAGTAAATAGTTATTATTTAGGATAATAGCGTTATTAGACTTCTTACGTCCTATACTAGTAGTTAAGTCTATTCTATCTATTATAATTATAAGAGAGATCGAAGAGATAAATAACTTTATATCTACTAGAGTAATTATATTTTTAGTATATTTATACCTATCCTCTCTATTTAGTATCGACCTCGATCTAGATAGTATTAAAAGAATACTCTCGTTTAGATCTAGGAAGATAGTTTTAATCTATCGAGTAGTTAGTAATACTAGACTATCTTCGATTTACTACTATAGCCTAATATTAAAGTATTCTCTCTATCCTTCTAGATCTATATTTAGTAACTACTATCTAGAATAAAGCCTACTATAGTATCTTAGTATATAAAACTTTCTATATATAAGTATAAAGATATTATATAGAAAGTACGTATCCTTACTAGAATAGATAACTCTCGATAGAGGATAAAAGTTTTTAAGCTTATAATAGAAGATAAGTTATATTTTAGTATAGATTTTTAAAGATATTAATAACTTAATTATTTAGTCTATAAATTAGCTATTCGCTTATCGTTCTCTAAGATCTAGTATTTAATAGATATTATTTATATTATATCGTCTTTTATAATAGTCTCGAAACCTCGATACTACTCTAAATATATTTAATTCCTCTAGTATAATAGAGATCCTATAGAAGAAGTTCTCTAGTAATCGTACGGATATAACTTTAGTTTATTAAAGAGCTAAGTATTTAGTAGCTATTTAATAAAGAAATATAGTAACTCTATAATAGCGTCTAACTTTCCTAATAATATTTAAGAGACTTTTTCGTATACTAGAATCTATATACTTATTCGAAATCGAGTTAAGAAGATTACTAAGTCTAGCGACTTTTAATAAATTATAAAAACTAGTAACTACCTCTACTAAACGTTTAGGTATCTAATACGTACTCTAGGCTATAATCTTCTTTATTACGTCTTTAGTATATATAAGATAGTTCCTAGAGCTAATAGTAAGTAGAAGCTATTAGATAGTATCGACGCTATCTTAAAGTACTTTATATATTAAGGGCTATTCTCTCTTCCTATACTTTAGCGTAAATCGTAGTTAGTACTTTATATAGTAACTATATATCTTTATAATCTAGTCTATCTCTAGTATCTACTAGAAAGACGAGTATACTTACTAACTAGCGCTCTATTTCGAAAGGAAGACTATAGCTTTAATATAGCTACGATTTAGCTTCTATTTTCTATAGGTTAAGTAGGAACTTAATATAGTAGATAAAGTAGAGCTATATTTTTAGTATAAATTAAAGCGGGCTCTATAATTTAGAAGTTAGAAAGAAAGGTACTACTTAGCGCTATTTAGGCGAGTAGTAGGCTCGTAGAATTATTTATATTATATAAAATTATAAGAGATAAGTAACGATATAATATAACTTTCTATACTTTCTTTATTAATCCTATAGTCTATACTTATCTAGTAGCTTTATCCTTAAGCGATTAATATAGTTAGTTTATTAGCTTCTAGTTAACTTAGCGAGGAGTATATTCTAGTAGCTACGTTAAAAGACTCTATACTATCCGTCTCCGAATAGATTCCTAAATTAAGCGAGCTAACTAAACTATATATCCTCTTATCTTCGAGTACTAGGTTATATAACTAGAACGAGAATCGGCCGATTATATCTACTATAATATACTAGAGGCGTAGTACTTAAATTCCTCGATTAACTAGAATCGATTAAGTAGTTAGTAGAGGAGAAAATAGAAAATTAAGATATTTAGCTATATATTCTATATCGTTTCGAAACTTTATTAGACTATTAGGAAGCTATATTAGGAAGCTATAGGTATTAACCTATAATTCCTATAGTTTATACTCGATCTTAGTTATTTATCGAAATTAATTATCTACGCGCGATATTCTATAGCTTAAAATAGCCGCGACTAGCTAATTCTAGTATTAAATTAACGGTATCTCGTTACTTCTTAATCTATTATAGTACTTATTCTATACTATTACTATATAATATCCTACTAAACTTAGCTTCTTCTATATATTAATTAGCTACTTAGTAATAAGAGCTAGTAGTAGTTAAACTTATAGTATATCGATTTAGATAGATAGATAGAAGGATAACCTTCTATAAATAAGCTAATATTACTTTAATATTTTCGAAGTATATATAATAACTATTACTAGAAAGCTAAAATCGCTATATATTATAGAGTATAAGTAAGTCTACAAATCGGGGATCTAGTCTAGATAGTTTATCGATAATACGATCTTTCTTAGATTCTAGTCTTAGCCTTATAGCTAATCGATTAACTTAGCGGAAGCTTTCGAGTATAGGTAAGACTATAGTACTAACTAAAGCGATCTATATCCCCTTAAAGCGATCGATTAATATAATAATATTTATAAACGCTTAATTAGTAGGAGATAGGATTCTAGGCCTAATTAGGTTTAAACTTACTTATTATACTTAAGAATTACGTATCTAGTCTCTAAAAGCTCTTAGCTTAGAATTAGTAGAATACCTAAGCCCTATATTCTAATAATAGTACTAAGTCTTTAATCTAGCTATCGAAGTCTAATCGCTCTAGTTCCTATTCTTCTATTTCGTAAGCTTAAATCTATTATATATTCTATAGACGATATTCCTTTAGCGACTTTTATATATATAAGGTTACGTAGATTACCTCTTATCCTAGTATACTTAGCGATAGAACTAGGTATAGAGACTATAAAACTATTAGATCTATCTCCTTCCTAAGATAATAAGTCCTCCTATAACTTTAGTATATATAGCTAGTATACTAGTTATAAAAATACTATATAAGCTATAAGTCGCTCTATTATAAGGATACGCTTAGATATAGATATTTATCGACTAATATAGAAATCGTTAACTATCTCTAGCGATCGTAGTCTCTAGATAGCCTTCTTTAGATATAGAAGGATAGAACTATTTCTAATCGATATTATTAAAGTAGCTAACGGAAATCGATATCTAGGCGATATCTACGAGATAGTATCTTTATAGACTTCTATTATATAGTTAATACGAGTCTATCCCTCGATAGTAAGATTCTTTCCTATCTTCTAGTAAATATATATCTCGATATTAGAGCTATACTAAGGAGGATAGGGCTTATCCGACTATCTAGCTTCTCTATTAATAATACTCGATCTTTACCTTATTTATAATTAGAGTTATTCGGTTTATAAAGTAGATACTAAAGATATCTAGGAATCGTAATAGATTTTATAAAGCTCTAGAAGTATTAGATCTTCCTATCTAGCTAAGGATAAGATATTAGATCTTATAAAAAATATAGAGATTAGAAAGGATCTAAGATCGAGTAATATATCGTTTACTATAGACTACTATATCGTTAAGAAGTTATAAGACGAGGATACCTATAGTTTATTTCTAAGAGAGCTATTTACCTCTTAAAAGAGCGATCGATATTCTTATATATAAAGCGGAATATTAATAAAATCCTCTCTACCGATCTATCTAAAACTATTAGGTTCGCGGATAAGGCTAGTATCTATTAAATAGAAGTTATCTCGTTCTATAAAGTCTTCCGCCTTATATAAGAGGCTATACGTACGCGTTAGTAGATATAGTTTTAATAAGACTATATATATTATCTAATAGACGTTATAATCCCTAATACGAGTCTATAGTCCTATAAGTCGAGCTATACTATACTAAATAGTACCGCTACCGTATTTTTAAGCGTTCTAGACTAAATACTAATCTATAGCTAATAGTAGCTAAACTTAATAAACTCGTAGAGGCGTAGATAGTTCGCTATCTTAGTATAGAGCTACTTACTATATATCTTTAAGTAAATATCTTATAATCTTTCTATTAGACTATTATTAGCTATACTAGGATAGTAAGAAGTAAGTCTACTCCTTACTTCGAGATAGCTATTACTATTATACTATCGCTAAGTTAGGCTATCCCCTAATAGCCCTCTAAATTACTACTATCTAAATCTACTACTCTTAAACTCTTATCGAGTAATTTAACGTTTATAAATTAGTAGGATATATATAATTAGAGGTTATTAAGTATCTATAAGGGCGCTATTCTCTACGAAGTTATTCTTATAATTAAAGACGGATAAAGGAGTAATATAGGGCGTTATACGTTATATAGTATAGATAAGATATAGGTAAGATAGAGACTATACTACTATTAGTTATATATATTATAACTTACGATATAGCTAGCTATAAAAGGATCTTACGGATTCTTATCGCTTCTTTATATCTCTTCTAGTAATAAGTATTTAACTTATATAGATTATTTACTAGAGTCTTTAATACTTAAATATAGTAGTACTAAAAGCCTATCTATAATACTTACTTCTCTTATAGTATTAGTAACCTAATATACTATTCGCGACCTCTAGATAGTAAAGTATAAAGGAAAAAAAGGTACTTCTATATATCTTATATTTATTACAAACTCTATTAAAAGTATAAGTCGAGCTAAAGCGTAGTACTTATAGCTAGAATAGTCTATATATCTATTACTAGACGATCGGGTTATTTATATCCTTTAGGAAGATAGTCTATCCTTCGTATATTACTATCTAGATAAAGACGAAAATTATATCTAGTTATATAATACTAATATTATAAGATACTTTCCCTATTATAATCCGATATATAAGTCTCGAGGATAGAATAGTAGACGCGTAGCTATTACTATTAGGAGTTATCTATATAATTAGTATAATACGCGTATCTACTTTTAGCGATATAATAAGTATAAGATACTTAGCGAAGATAGATTAGATAAGGATTCGTATATAGAGAGAGTAACCTATTATCTTCGAAAGTAGTTAGATATAATAGTATAGCCGCTCTACTTTTCTAGCGAAAGTAATAGACTATATCTAAGCTATCTCTATCTTAGTTATAAGTACGGCTACTATAATATTCGCTTTTAATCTTATTAGATAACGAGATAGAGAAGATAGTTAGTAGCTAGAAGGAATACGAAGAGTATACTACTATTAATTAGCGATAATTCTATCTCCTCTTTAGGCTCTCTACTTACTAGTATCGTTCTTTATAAACTCTATATAAAAGGGCTTACTATATTAATATATTATAGTCTATTATTTCGCGCTAGCTATATCTATATAGATATTAGGCCTTAGATATCGTACTACTAACTAGCTTCTAACGATTAAGGGTTCTTAATTCTAATATTAATTAAATAGGAAACTAATAGTATTATTAGGTAATCTTAAGAGATAGTCGGAAGCTCTTAATAGTAAAATCCTTAGTAAGTAGAGAGACCTAATCGTACTAACGTATAATTATTAGTACTAATAAGAGCGATTTAAACTTCTATATATATAATAGAATATATATACTTTTATTTTCTTAGTAGACTCTCTATATAATTATAGCCCTCCTTTAAATAGTATTCTTAGTCCTATATAGTAAAGTTTACGCGAACGTCTTATCGTCGATCTAGATATAGTCTACCCTTTTAAATTTCTAGTAGTATAGCTCGTAACTTATCGAATATATATAAAGAGTCTAGATAAGAACTAAGTTTAGAGACGAGAGCGACGAATCTATATAACTTCTTATATTCCTAAAATATTATAAGTTTAAAAGCCGCGATAGTATATACAATATCGACTTACTTTAGCTAATTTCTCTAATATTATCTCTTACTATTTCTATTTAAATTTAGTAGTAGTATTCTTTATAAGGAAAACTCTTTTAAATCTATTATCTAAAGACGGATCTAGTATACTATTACTTAAAAGTATATATAGGTCCTAGGACGCTCTATAGATAGTATCTTATAGTTTCTAGTATCTAGGACCGCGAATTACTTTTCTACTAAGAATATTAATAGCTTAGAGAAAAGCGAAACGAAGAGTAGCTCTCTATATATAGACTATAATTAAATCCTATCTAACTATAGATATTATAGTATATATAGGATAAAACCTATAGATTATAATTATCTACTTTCTATTCTCTAACTAGTATAGAGATAACCTTCTAAACTTACTAATAGATAATAAAAGAGATTAGACGAACTAGTTAGAGCTTAAGTATATACTACTTTAGTATAGGAGTAGTATATCTAGTATAAGCCTATTAAGTATATACTTAGTAATATCGTAAGCGATATTATTTTACTACTTCTAATAAGTTTTAGTCTCTAAAGCTCGTTTAAAATTACTTCTAAAGAGATAAATATTAATAATATAGATATTATACTAGTCTCTAGTTTAATATAATCGAAGGAGTTCGTTATTAATATATTCGATCGTTAGTAGTAATAATTTAGAATAGAGAATTATCGCTTTTATATCTATAGATTCTAGAAGAAGTACTATAAGATTAGTATAACCTTTAGTAAGTTCTATAGTATTAGTAATAGCGATCTCTATTATAAGTAAGCGATTTTTAGAGCTATAAAGAAGATTAGTATACTCTATCTCTATAGTAGTATTAGTAAATCTAATAACTTCTAGATTATAAAGAGATAACTCGAGTTTATCTAAAGTATTCTAATCGAAATAGACTATTATCGAGTCGATACTTTAGGCTATTAGCGAAAAGGTATTAAGTAAGAGATAGGATAGTAGAGAGCTTATAGATATATATATTTCGTTTATAACGAAGGCTTTCTATTAGATAGTTTTAATCTCTCTACTTATTCTTCTCGCTCTTATAACTATTTCTTAGGTCTATAATAGTTAGAACCATAGAGCTATAACTTTACCTATAAGTGCCTCTATTCTAGACGGCTAATTCGTCGCCTATGTGCCTCTAATACGTTAGTATACACCTCACCTCTCGCGGCCGTATGCTGCGAAACACGTACCTCAGAGTTATTGGTCGTGCTTGTAGCTATTCGTCACAACAACATTGAGGCCGCAGATTGATGATCGGGACGATCGGGAGGGATACCTTAAGT
The DNA here is from genome assembly GCA_014298035.1 of Pseudocercospora fuligena. Classification (NCBI taxonomy): domain Eukaryota; kingdom Fungi; phylum Ascomycota; class Dothideomycetes; order Mycosphaerellales; family Mycosphaerellaceae; genus Pseudocercospora; species Pseudocercospora fuligena. The sequence goes on along the minus strand of JABCIY010000153.1, from coordinate 10,238 downwards.
ACCCAGCGTCGACGGAGTGGGCAGGGCAATCGGGCTTGCAAGATCAATTTGGAGGTCAGTCTTAGTATTATTAAACCCATTCCTGCAACCGCTCAGTCGGTAGTGCCTTTGTGAAGTAGTAAGACAGCTCACAAAAAGAGCAAGGCAACCACTAGGCTGTCGCTATATCACGAAGAGCGTGCGGTGAGTCGTGTGTTGTCTGTACCCCGGTACCAACAAATTAATTTACGTCTATATACCTACGCTAAGCTCAGCCGAGGAATGAAGACTGGAGCTACTGCTATGCTACGCACGCGGCGGTGACAAGAAGTGGAAAAGCGCTCGGGCAAGCATATTGCTAATAGCGTTGTTTGTCCCTCGTCCATCAATACGGAGAGGGATGCGAATGACCATCGGCACTATCGGGATCAAAAGCAGGTAGCCGTAATTTATTTCGGATTGGCATTGTGGTCTGCTTGGTCTGCTTGGTCTGCTTGGTCTGCTTGGTCTGCTTGGTCTGCTTGGTCTGCTTGGTCTGCTTGGTCGGCTTGGTCGGCTTGGTCTGCTTGGTCTGCTTGGTCGGCTTGGTCGGCTTGGTCGGCTTGGTCGGCTTGGTCGGCTTGGTCGGCTTGGTCGGCTTGGTCGGCTGGGTATGCTAGGTTTTTCGGATCTGCCGTGCTTCTATTAAGGGCCGGCTCTCTTTCTTACTCTTAGTTCCCTCCTTTTTCTTCTTCGAATTCTAGTCGATAATCTATTAGAACTTACTTAAATATTAACTCTTCTATAGAACCTTATTTAAGCCCTTTAATAGAGAGGCCCGCTATTCTATTCTATTTATAACTAGAACGTATCTACTAATCTAGTATCCGCTTTATATAGTTTATAGAGCGGATCTCTTTTATTCCTATAACCTCTATTTCTAATCTCGTCTATAATCCTATAGCTATATCTAATATTTAAAATCCTTTAAGCTAGGAACTATAGAATAAATAAAATTTATCTATAAAGTATAGCTAGATATATAGACTCCCGTTAATATTAGCTCCTCCTATATATAGTAGATTAAATTAGGATATAAAAGATAGCGCTTAGAAGGAGGTAGTATAAGGACTCTAATAAGTCTAGTATAATAAATATACTAGAAGTAGAGAATAGTAGTATCTTTTATATAGCGACTCTATATAGGCTAATCCTTTTACTTCCTATAGTAGATAGGACTTATAAGATCTATTAGAGGGCCTATTATAGTACTAAGTATAAATATATCTTAGTCGTTAGTCTACTATTAAGTATCTTACTATAGTATTTCTAACTAGAAGACTAGTTAGTCTAATCTCTCTATAGGCTAGGATCTAAACTATAAGATAATTTCTTTTATTTTATCTTTAGTAAGAAATTAGAGCTCTAGTCGAAGACTATAGTTATCCTTTTATACTAGGCCTATACTATTATTCTAGTATACTCTAGCTATATACTCTAGATATATTTCTCTCTACTTATAATCTCTAGGAATTAGTATCTAGCTAGTCTTAGAGTCTTAAATAATATATAGAGTATATTACTAGAATAGTACTAGTATATTACTTATAAGATATAGAAATTCTATAGTAGTAAATTCGCCTATAAATATCTATATATAGATAGCGTATATCCGACTATTCTATATATTTAGAAGATATTCCTACTTAGATATATATTTTATAGGATACTAATAGTACTACGCTACGCCTTATTTTACTCCTCTTATATCTCGAATCTCTTATAGCTATCCCTTATTAAGTTATTAAGTACTAAGAGTAGTCTAGACGAGGTTATCGGCCTATAGTAGACTATATAGTAGTCGCGTAAACGAGTTAGATATATATTAGTAAAGTTCCCTAGAATATAAAAGTATAATTATACTTATATAGGCTTGCCGCTACGTAAGCCTTAGCGAGGATAGCTATAGACTATACGGGTAGCGTACTTATATTTTACTGAAGCTAAAGGCCGGATATAAGCACGAGGTACGAGGTACTCTAGCTAGACTATTTAACGCCTATCGCTATAGATCTATATAACGAGTATACGGCTCGCGCGTAGCTATCCTAATCAACTTTATAACTCCGCCTTTATCTATACTACGTTGTCGAGCCTAGTGCCTACTACCCTACCCTTAATTAATCCTTATCTTCGCCGACGTCGTCGGAGTACGAGTAGAAAGGCATCGTAGCGACGGCGAGAATCTAGGTACGACCCTCTAGTACCCACCCGCTAGGATACTCGTACGCCTACGGCTTAGGCTTTTCGGGAGTAATATAGTAAAAGTTAGCGATCGCATCGGCCGCCTACGTCGCCAGCTCCTCCGCCTCGATGTTATCCGTGTCTTTATAGCCCTTCTAAAGCATAGTGTAGTATAGCTATCGCTTACCCCCCTCTTTGCCCCTATAGAAGCTGTTTACTACTCGTTTAATCTCCTAGTACTCTTCTCCGTCGATAAGGTCTGGAGAAGGCGGCGGGGTAAGGGAGAGTATAGAGGCTAGTGTGACGCAATCGACCGTCCTGTCCGCGGCACCGGACGAATGTAAAGAAGAAAGGCACGAGGTCGTGTCGTCCGACAGCTCCCCTCGCTTAGGCTTGGACCCGGACTCGAGTGTTTCGAGCGCTTCAATATCATCGCTCGAATCCAGAGAGTCGGACGAGGTCGAGCTGCACGGAGTGGATGCGCAATCGGCTCCAGAGTAGTCAAGAGCTGCGCAATCAAGTCTAAGCTCGACCGAAGCTGCCATACGCGATGGCTCGACCGCTTGGCCTGTCGGTTGTCGCAAAGCCGCTGCTTCGACACTTAGCAAGGGCGTTGGCGCACCCGCTTCATCTATACAGTGCTGTTCAGGAGTGGCGCGCAACGCTTGCTCGCTCGTCGGCAAGATGCGTCGCTCCTTGAAGGTACGAGACTACTCAGAACCGTATAGGCCTTGCGGCCGTCGGTGTCGCAGCTGATTTATAGGCTCGTCGGCGCAGCCTATAAAGTCGATCACTTCGCGATCGCCAGTCTAGTCGCAGAAAATCATGGGTGTATAGTTGGAACGGTTCTCTAGAGTCTGCCACTCGCGTAATCTCTGTTGGACGTCGGAACGGAGGTCCAGATAGTGGTCGGAGAACTTCGCGGGGCGAGATGCCGCTAAGGCGTCCGTCGAAGCAGAACGCTTCCGCGCCAGAACGGTAGTGTTCGCAGGCTGCTGGAGGGTTATAATGATCATACGAATGTGAGGCGTTCGTCGTAAGAATGCAAGCTCTTCTGAGCGTCGCGAGATAAGGTGGACTGTGAGCTCACAGCGGATGCGCTGACCGGCTCCAATATATATCCTCGCCTGCTTTCCTCCCCGCTAGCGGCGCGCGCCACTATGCCTCAGAAGCGCACGCTGCCCTCATCGCCATCGGCTCGTCCTCGCCTAATCGACGCAGACCCAACACACTTAGCTGGAACGCCGCGCGGTGCGTGGAAGACTGTCGCCGTATCGATCCCCGGCAGCTTCCATCTCGCAGACGTACGGCGTCGAGAGGCCGCCCGGAGCTTGCCACACCGCCGCCGCGCCCCTGCAGTGCGTGAGACATCGGCAGGGCCAACGGCGCGAACTATTCGACCATAATCACCGATTCCGTTATAGGATGAGCACCGTCGAGAGCGCCGCATTACACGGCGTCGAGGGGCCGCTCAAAAGAGCGCACTATTCGAGCGGTTGAGAGGCACGGAGAGGGGGCACAGGCAGGCTACCGGAAGCCATTCGACCACAGGCTCCGATCGCAGAGGACCATGTCGGTTAGGAGGACTCAGGAGTACGGCAGCCGCAGCGATTGGCGGCCTCGCTGCGGCATTTTCGACCTCGCGCTCGTAGGGTGCCAAATGTCGTCGTCGCTGGGCGGTCGCGTCGCAGGCGGAAGTCGGTACGGAGGGAGGGCAGAGGAAGACATCGCGTCGCGGTCGAAGGTAGAGGACATGGCAGATCAGGCCGATCGCAGGTCGGATGTGCCCAGCATCGAGGTCGTGGACGACGACGGTCGCGTTCGAGGCGCGCGCGAAGTGAGGACGCGCGGGAGAGAGAGGTGTCGATGAGGGTGAGAAGGGTGAAGGTTGTGTAAGGAACGCAGAGGCAGACGCGAACGGGGAAATGGGCGTGAGGTCGGGCGCAGGGCGCCAAGCGCCGCGATATCCGGATCGGGTGCACGCTTGACCGCAACCGGGTTCCCCCGCAACACGACTACGTAGTAGTCTAGCGGGGTTTTAGTCTATTAGTAAAGATATTTAATATTCTCGTTAATCGTCGATATCGATAGTATAATATAATCTCTTCTCTCTCGAGAATACTTAATTAAGGGCTATATTAGTTATTAATCTAGCGGTCTTTAATAAACGGGATAATATTTATATCTAGAAGAAGAAATACTATAAGCCTTTTAATTAATAGATCTAAGAGATCTAGTAGAAGATAGTTAAAACCTCTATTTATTTCTTACTTTAAAGACTATAAAATATATAAAAGTTTCTAGTTAATTAGAGAAGTAAGAATAGGAATAGTATTATATAGAAGTATTTAACTAAAGAAGCTATATATAGAATAGTTACTATACTCGATAGGCTTAAAGGTTAGCCTATAGTAATTTATAAGTTCTATAGGCTAATTATAAAGTATCTATCGATTAGAGATAGTAATACTACTTCTATAAAGTATTTAAAGATCTCGAAATATCGCTTAGTATAAGATAATCGATAAGACGAAATAGAAGCCTAATTTCGGAGTAAAGTAAGTATAGTTCTCTATAGCTAGCTATATAGCCGACTATATAATCTAAAGTTAATAGGTCTAACTATAATATAGTAAGAAAAGAAGGACGTATATACGATTAATACTAACGAGTATTCTCTTAAGGATTTTTATAGACTAGCTAATAAAATAATTATTATAAACGGACTTCTAGAAGACTTCTTTAAGAGAGAATTAGTCTAAAAAACGTACTACTATCTTACTAACTATCTATCCGAGTTTCTCTTAGTAAGTATTTAATATAGTAATTTTAGAGAAAATATATAGAAGGCTATTAAAGAAATTAAAAACCTCGTAGCGCTAGTTTACTAGATCGCGATTACTATTAATATATAGTTAAATAGGACGATTTAAGTATTATTCCTCTCTATTATACTATACTTTATCGATAAGTAGTAGAAGTATTAGGAGTTAATAATCGGTTTTCCTAAAATTACTAGAACCTATTCTAGAGCGAATATAGTAGGTTTAGTTTAAAAGATATTAGAATAAGTTAGGATATAATCTAAGCTAATTACTATTATAATAGATAATATAAGTAATAATAAAACGCTATATACTAGCTTATAAGTAGCCTTACTAGTAGTTCTATCTTATATTAATAAAGATCTTAGATAAGAGGTAGTCGAGAAACTTAGTTAAACTATTATAATATAGATAATACTATCTATTATAGTAATAGAGGATACTAACGAGGAATCTAGATACGAATCTAGATCTAATAACCCTTCTAGTATTATAATAGAAACGATAGATACGGACCTAATATTCGATATAATAGTAATAATATCCTCTTTTAAGAAGTTTCTATATCTCGTCTATATAGTATAGATCGCTATCTATACGCTCTTTTTAAAGCTTAAGCTAGTATCTTATAATAACGAGTAGTAGAAGATATTAGATAAGAAGAAAGTATAGGAAAAGCTAGATACTTTAAAGGCGACTATAAGAGCTTCGAAAGAAGAGAATCTAGCTATAGTTATCTATAAAGTAAGTATATTAAGTATATATAGCTAGCTATATAGCCGGCTACTAGTTTTTATAACTAACTAATCTAGATCTATTAAATAGCTATCTATACTAACTCTAGCTCGTAGTAATAGTACGCGTTTATACTTATCTAGATAAATCTAATAGAAAAGCCGCGACTTAATAGTAAAAGTATTACTTAGAATAAGAAATAGTAATCTTAGCTCTTAAAATAAGTACTTCGATTAAGTTAGAATATTAAGACTAGATTCGACTTATCGTTCTATATACTAGTCCGAGTATATAAACTTCGCTATATAGTCGATTAGTACTATAGTAACTAAGATATCGAATAGCTAGCCTTAAACGAGGCGGAATAGTACTAGACCGAATATCTTATTTCGATTATAAAGCTATATACTATTATTATAAATATAATAGATAAGATCTAGAAACTAACGATCTATTAGATCTTTAAGTATTATAACTAGCTCTTTAACGAACTAGATCGATCTATAGAGAAGCTAAGTAAGAAGAGTATTATCTAGAAGATTACTATAATAAAAGCGCTTATAGTATTTTAATAAAAGCTAAATAGATATTATTCGGCTACTTTTAAGTCCTTTAGCGATATCTATAGTATCGTAGTCCTTTTTTATCTAATATAGAAGACTATATTCTAGTAATAGGACGAGTAGAAAGATAAACTAAAATAGGAAGAGTACTACTAAAAGATATTAAAGAAGCTTATCGAGGAATATTCTAATTATATAGTATATAGAGCTAAGAAGTAGTAATAGTAGAAGAAGGTTAAGAAATCGCGTATCTCGTTTATATTTAATAGTTAAGTCTCTAAATAGGATAAGATCGAGATAAGAGAAGCTCTAAACGAACTTAAAATATATCGAAGATAGAATAAGTACTAATATCTATATTATTAGAGTCCTTATTAGAATATATAGTCTAGTTAGTAACCTAGTAAGGGATACTAAGGCAGACTAGATTATATAATAATAGTTATATAACTAGTCTAAGCTAATATCTTTTAGATTTAGCTCTAATCTATAGATAATAAGAATATACTTACTATTCCTACTTTAGCCCCTACTACTCCTTATAGCTTCTATTATACTTTATAATCTATTTATACCTATCGGCCCTCCTTAGCTTAATAGGTTATAAGCCTAGGTTTATAACTATAAGATAGAAGACTAAAGTAGTATAGGTTACTCCTAAACCTATAAGTCTAGTCCTAGAAGGAAGAGGTAAAATAGGAGAGGGAGACTCGAGGTAGACCTATATATATTATATAAAGAAGCTCTATATATATAAGCTATAAAAGAACCTAGTAAGGTATACTTACTTAAAGCGTATTAGATCGCTTAGAGTATAAAGGGAATAGATAAGCCTAGATCTTAAGTACTATTAGATAAGCCTTAGATTTAGTACTTAGTACTACTAATATCCTAACCTATAGGTTATAATAGTTAGGAAGGACTTAAAGAAGTTATTAGCCCTATAGAATAGGAATCTATACTAAGTTTTTAGTAACCTTTAAAACTAAGAGGCTTAGTAGAGCTAGGGATCTATAACTAAGGAAGATAGCTATCTAGAAACTATTATTTTTAGACTAAAGAAAGAGCTTGTTTTTAGAGTTTATTTAGATTTAATTTATAGAAGAAATTATAGATTAAGAAGGAGGAATTAGTAAAAGAAGGGCTATACTAATCTTAATAAGAGAGAATTATAAATTATAGTTTAAGATAATTAGGATATACCTAATAAAGCTAAAGGTTAAATAGGTACTAGATAAAATAGTCCTTAGTACCCTAGTATCTATACTATCTAAGTATATCTTAATAATATTATTAGAATTACTAGACTAGTTAATTAGAAGAGCAAGTTACAAGGTTTATAATATAATAGTATTATATAAAATATTTATCTATATTTTAGAAGATAACTAGGATAAATATTAAGAGCTTAAATATATAAGGTATCTATAGATATAGGTAAAAGGAAAATATAAGAGAAAGCTTTAGGTAATAGGAAGAAGCTTACTCTAATAGTATACTAATTTTAGTATAGAAGAAGGCTAAATAGTTAATAAAGTATAGTAAAGCCTAAGTAGTATAGCTAGGAAGGTAGTATTAATCTCTCTATAGTTTAAGGAAATTAAGACTAAGGAGAGAAGGATTTAATAGCTTCTAGTAGCCCTTCTAGAATTATTTAGTACTATTAGGGATAGAATAGATCTAAGATAGGACCTAAGCCTATAAGATATTTTTAGTATCTTAAAAGAAAAATAGGAATAGATAATAAGATAGGAGATAGCTATATTTACTAAGAAAAGAAATTAGATAGATAGGGATTTATTATATTTTCTATATAAAGGAAAGTACTAGATTAGAGAATACTCTAACCTAGATAAGGCAAAAGTAGCTATTAAGCTAAAGTAGAGCTATAGAGTAGTAAAGAAACAATCCCTATCTAGAGCTAAGAGAGGATCTTTACTAGATAAAGAGTAACTTAAAGAAATAGTAAAGAAACTAAGCTTAAGAATATAATCCCTAGAAAAGAGGACTAGGAAACTATCTTCTAAAAAGGCCTATATAGTATAAAATATAGAGGTACCCTCTAAACTATCTTCTCCCTCTAAAGAGGAAGATATAGATAAGGTAGCTTATTTAACTATTAAAGTAAAAGGCAAGTATAGGCTATCTAAATAGCTACTTAACTCTTATACTTCTACCTATATAACTAACTAGGAATTACTCTTTAGAGATATAAAATCTCTTAAAAGGAAGAAGTAGATTAAGGTTAGAGATAGCTATCTAATAACTATATATATTAGGAGTATAGTTATAAGTAGGAGGAGAGGAAAACAGATTATATTAAAAGGTATTCTCTTTATATCTAGGCTTAGAGTTAATCTTATTTCTTAGAACTAATTTAGTAAGTAGTTTAGTATTTAACTACTAAAATTTATACTTTATTTACCTAATAGGAAGCTAGTTATCTAAATAAGGCTTTTAGAAGGAGTACTATTTATTAAAGAAATTAGCTAAGATCTAGATAAACTTATATACTAGTATATTTCCTAGGATTTAATAAAAAATAATATCTATACCTTTATAGCCTAGACTAATTAGGATTAGTAGGAGCTATAGTATAGAAGAGTTAGATACTTTAGAGAAGGACTTCTAAGAGATCTTTATAAAGTTACTAATCTAAAGGAAAAAATTCCTATCCTATAAGATACTAGCCTATAGAGTATATTCTTTAGCTAAAATAAAGAAATATAGAGAAAAGGAAATAGAGAGAAAGCTAGCTAGACTTTCCCTTATTTTAATTAATATCTATAGACCTTTACCTATCTTAAGGCTAGGTTTAAATAGTAGCTTAAGATTATTAATAACTTCTTAAGAAAGAAGTAGGTATTCCTATTAAAGTTAAGAGAAGATATAGTAGATATACTATAGGAATAGAAAAGAAAAGCTAAACTATAATTAGGGAATCCGCTTTAGATAGTAAGAAGTAATAGGTAAGAGAATTACTTATATTACTTAAGTAGTAGGAGAAGGAATCTAGAATCTCCTACTATATAACTAAAGTATATAACTTAATCTAAAATAGAGTTATAGAAAGGTTAATCTAGATATCTAAGGAATATATTAGGTAATACTTAAGGAATTAAATATACTAGTTAAATTCTAGCTAGAAGTATTAGATACCTATACTATTATAAGAAATGCCCTCTAAATAGGCTAGATATAGATAGACTTAAGTTTTACCTAATAAAGCCTTTACTAGAAAGAAACCTTCTATATTATACTTTAAGGTTTAGGGATATAGAGTAGTTATATATATAGATACTAAATCTTAGCTAGTTAGAATAAGGTTAGACAAACTAATAAATAGAGGAAAGGATACTATATTTATTAGATATATACCTAATATATCTAAGATATAGCTATTCTAGGAGCCTAATATAAAGGCTATAAGAGTATATAATAATACTATCTAGTTTAAGGATAAGAAAGGAGGGGATATAACTTTAAATATTCCTAGACTTAACTAGCTAAGCTATACTCTAGCTAGAAACCTAGTTAGTAGACTAGTAAGAAAGGAGAAACTAGATCTAAAACTACTATAAGTTTAGCTACCTCTACTACTAAAGGATAAGGACTAATATTAGGTAATAGATAATCTAGAAGAGAAAAGAAAAATATAAATAGTAGGGCTCTAAATTAGAGCTAAGAGGAACCTTAGTAAGATAACTAGAATATCTATACTTAGGAGGGGAATTTAAGAGAAGAAGATTAATCTCTAATAAAGGGTTAAGAGAAGAAAGAGTTTATAGTATAATTATAAGATTAACTATATAGAAAAGACTAAGAGAATTAGAGGATAATAATTTCCCTAAAGGCTAAAATATTATAGAGCCTTTATCTACCTAAATAAAAGATCTAGATCTAAGTATAGATA